>SJJU01000559.1:0-24894 GCA_012932125.1 Conopomorpha cramerella | reverse complement strand
CTAACCCCCTTATTCATAAAGTTAGAACACCACTAGTTCGCTGCTAGTAAAGGTCTCTAAAGCTGGTCAATTGTACTCTAAGTACGAATAAACTAGCGTCAATTGACATACGTTAACTAGCTAGTCAACGTTTTAACTTTTTATGAATACGACGGTTAGACACTAAGTGACGTTTTTATCAGTCTGTTTTGTAAAATGTGCCGACCTAAAATCTGATTATTAATAACCAATATTCCTCGCTTACTTGAGGTTTTTTTTTTCATTCTAAACAAGAATAATGGTCACCCTAGCAGTACTTTTTCTATAGAGAAATTGTTTACCTTAATAGTTTACTAAAATAGTTCAATAATGGATAAGTTTTGCTTCTTCTACATTTTTTACAAATTGAAACCCGTCGTTTACAAAAAGAATTACACGTCTACTTGATTTGGTTTACGAGATATGCGTGGCCGCGCCATCGAAACGCTGCCAGCGGCGCGGCCATGACTTCAAAGTGCCATATCTTTTAAACCGTATGGTTTTCTTTTCTTTTTCTTTTTTCTACATTTTTTACAAAATGAAACCCGTTGTTTACCAAAAGAATTACACGTCTACATGCTTAAGTTTACGAGATATGCGTGGCCGCGCCATCGAAACGCTGCCAGCGGCACGGCCATGACTTTAAAAGTGCCATATCTTTTTAATCGTATAGTTTTTTTAACTTTTTATTTCTTCTACATTTTTTACATAATGAAACCCGTCGTTTAAAAAAAGAATTACACGTCTACATGCTTTAGTTTACGAGATATGCGTGGCCGCGCCATCGAAACGCTGCCAGCGGCGCGGCCATGCCTTCAAAGTGCCATATCTTTTAAACCGTATGGTTTTCTTTACTTTTTCTTTCTTCTTCATTTTTTACAAAATGAACCCCGTCGTTGACAAAAAGAATTACACGTCTACATGATTTGGTTTACGAGATCTGCGTGGCCGCGCCGTTCTCCCCGTTTCGACGGCGCGGCTACGGTTTAACCCATATAACTTCTGACTCGGAACTTCTACAATTTTTTAACAAAGCGCAATGGTTTTTTACAATTTACTACTAACTCTTGATGAACATTCTCATTTGATTTAACGCCATGTCCGAGCAATCGAAACGCACCACTGCGTTCGCTTGTAAAAAAGAACCTACTGATACATTAGCAAACAGCGGGAAGCGACTTTGTTTTATACTATGCAGTGATTGTGAAGCGGCCCGAAATTCTCGTGACCCCTTCGGCTGTTTAGGACAGAGGTCATTTATATTTTAGCAAAACAGTAACTTTTATCATAAAATTATCTATAAAAAATGTATCAGTACTTTTTTTCTTACAAGCCACCGTTTCTGAGATATAACGATTCAAAAAGTTATAAAAATTGTTATCGTCATAATAATGCACACGTTTCCACGCCACCCATGAGGTAGCGTACTAGCCTCAGTGTGGCGGATGTATCGAGATTTGATATGTAAGTAACCATTGTGGAAAAATATGATAACTAAGTACCTATACCAAAACAGTAGGGTGGAGAAAAGTTATGGGCCCTGGAGGGGAGCTTTAAATCCTTGAGTGAGATGTGATTTTTTTTGATCATGAATCCAAGTTACAACGTTTCGATTACGCAGTTATATGTAATATAAATATAGTAAGCTCTACAACACGTGTTATGAACGGCTAACACATAGGTGTCATCTTGTTGAAACCTTGAATGCATTGTCTGTTGCTCATAAAACATTTTCAAACTCCAAAAAGTCTTATCTAGATGTCGCTAGTAGGTGTCCAGGGTGACATCTGTCAGTTATATTTTAATACGTTTTTATTATGTGGGTAAGTTATTTAAACTTCAGACACATTCTAACATGTCAACAATCAATAAAACAATTTGCTGTCATCTTCAGTACTGGCTGCTTGGAATTAGTCATTTCATTAACATTAATCCCCCTTAAAACAGCTAGCGCCATCTGTCATAACTAAGAGAAACAAGGGCTCAGTATCACTCATAAATCGATTCTGGGCTACGCATGTCAATCGACCTGTCAGAATTTGCTTCTTAAGGTGACGCCGACTATAGACTTGCAGTGCTAAACTGACGTTTAGAATAAAACGAGACAACGATATGAAAAACATTTAGGAGTGAATAAGTAAATAAAATCGCTTCCGTATCAGGGTAAATCTGTATATCGTCCCTTAGCTTACAACACCGCTTAAGTAATTTTTTTTTTAAATTACGGCTCTTGATTGGTTGAAATGTATTTCATAAGACCAATGGTTCGACCCGCAATGCACAGCTTTATCCAATGGCTTTAACATGTAAAAACCGCCAATTTTCGACTTGAGCGATGTTTTTAGCTAAAGGGCGCTCCACATTCTCAAGAGAAACGTGAATGTAGAAGCAATTCGCGTATTTTTCTCAAGTTCTCGCGTTGTTCTCCGGCTTTTCTCCACTTTTTGTCGGTTTTTTGGCGCGAGACAAAGGAGCGCGAGAACAGGCGAGAACGTGTATTGACTCCACACTCGCATGTTCCTCATTCTGCGTTCATCGTCAAAGAAGTTCTCGATACAGTTCTCGCTGAGAATCTCCGGAGATTCTCGCGTGAATGTCTCGTGAGAATGTGGAGCGGGCTTAAGGGACGATATCATTTTCCATACATTTTGGTGAAGAGACAGACTGAGGGTGGTACGCGGCTTGCAAGTCTAGTTGGGTTTGGTCTGAGGAATATTCCAATCATTATAAGTACATCTTTAAAAATGACACTAGTGCTGACAAGGGTTCATTACGAGTATAAGACAGTTCTAGAATGTAATAATGTGGTCCCTTGTTATGTGTATTAAGCGTAGTGGAACGCGCCATTACGGTAAGATTGATGACGTTTACTTTTTTTATTTTTGCATTGGCAACATTTTCCTTTAAAATGTCGTATGTCTCATTCATCCGTCTGCGTGTCGATAAAAAATTGTGAGACTGGAAAATTAAATTTTACTCTATCCGTATTCATTGCTTTAGCAAAGGATAGAAGTAACGATTAAATAGAATTATAATAGGCACCTATGGTTTCAACTTGACACAGTTTATTAGTGTAATAGAATGAAATGAAACCGCTCTGTTGTTCTTTTCTAATTACATCAAGTTTTTTTAGTTAGAATTAGCAGCCTTTACAAGATGATGGATGGTAACGATTTAGTTGGTGAACCAGCCAGGCGTGGTGTTATTGTTCAGGCCTGGACTCGACTTAGTCAGGTAAAGTGTTATTAAATCGAGTCAAGTGATAGATAACCAAACTCTAATCCTAATTAGAAGGTATGTACGTACCTTTCCACTGTAATTAATATTTTCTATAACATGTCGGTGTACATACTTTACAGATATATCAGAGTACCCTAGATAAATGGACCCCACACACTAAAGGACGATGGTTTGGAAGTGCTGTTCTCTTAGCAATATTCTTGCTCAGAATATTTACTAAACAAGTAAGTACAACAACATAACATTTAACTGCCGTATTGAGAGAAGTACATTTTGTCCATCAAACATTTGGCCAGCTAAAGAGACCTTCACTGGAGTGCACAATTTCTAGAAATTAATGTTCTGTTCATGAAGTTCAGAAGTCATTAGTAACAATTTATTAGAAGTTACTCTCTGCCAATGAAAAATCAACCTTACCCTCATCTACTATTTTCAGGCTATCATATTTTTAAGCGATTATAGAATTTCATGGCCATATTAGGTACATTATTTTTAAATCTAAAATAATTCAGCTAAAGGAATAGCTTTTATTGTTAGGAATAATAGACCATTATTGTAAGTAATAGACATCAAGTTAAAAGTCCATCAAATTAAAAAAAAAAATTGTAAATTTTAATTAGTATCTGTGTTATTGAGTCCTTATAAAAAGTAATTCCTACAGTATTCTTTCATAAACTTTTCAGTTACTTATTAAGCCTTTTATTAATTTCCAGGGCTGGTACATAGTTACATATGCACTGGGCATATATCATTTGAACCTATTTATTGCTTTCTTGACACCAAAAATTGATCCTGCTATGGATTTTGATGGTAAGTAAATTTTTATTTCCACATGTTTTTATTATCTTTTAGAAGTCTAGCAATTGCTGATTTATACCAGTTGAACATCATTTTTAGCAATAAATAGAAAGTAAACTTTTTAACCCATGATCACAATACATTAGAGTTGCAACAGATATCCATCCAGTATCCAGTTTATTTTCAATATCCGGCGCATGACTGGATGTCTGTCTATAACCATATATCTGGCCGGCCAGATAGTACCAAGCTATGGTCGAAAGAAGTGTTAAAAAAATACACATCAAAAAGCATCCAAATGGGTGATTTCAGGTCATTTTGAAACATACAGAAAAATAATATGAAATTGTGTCAAAAAGTAGCAACATTTCACAAAAGACCTATCATGAAATGTGCAATCAAGCGAGCAGTTCAACGCCAATTGTAGCTGTAACCCACCCTCGTCTTCCTTCTTCACGCTGCTTATGCTCAAAAATGTCTGTTTGTAAATCATACTCTACCTACCAATTTCCTTTGCCATACTAGTATACCGTAGCAACAAGTCTGTTCGGGCAAATTAGAATCAAACCTATGTACGCGGCCAGGTATCCAAATTACTATCCTTTGCAACATTACAATTCATGCATTTTACTGCAGTATAATGTGAAAGAAAAATAATAAATACTACGCCTATTTAAGTCTTAAGGTTAAGAGAAGTGTAAAGTTTTAAGTAAATAAAGTTTAAAGTTTTTGTAAAGTAAAAGTACACATGTCGCACAGTTAGAACAAAAGAGACAAAACAAAATGTGTCATTTTATGAAATTGAACCTTAACATAAAAGATACAAAACTTTAATGTCAAAATCTGAATGAAATCATCTTTTGTATTAGGTCCTTTTTGTTAAAACTATGTGATATGACTATGTTCACCTCTGGATCACTAGTACTGTAGTTTGTGCATTTCATGGGCCTTAGATGTGTGAGTCGTATATGGACATGCTAGTTGACAGTTCAAATGAACAAAACTGCTACACACACATCTAAGGCCCGCATTCATGAAATGCACAAACTATACCAATAGGCAAAAATACAGTTGCATGCTGGTAGTACTACTGAACAAGGTTGCATTTGATACAATGCACCTAAACTAATTCTATATGATTATGTTTAAATTTTTGCACCATGTTTCAACATAATATTTTTTAACTCAAATTATGCCAGAGTTGTAGTTGGTAGTACTACCAGCATGCATCAACAGTATTTTTTCATATTGGTAGTACAGTATACTGTGTTCATTTCCCCGAGATAATTTATGTAAACAAACAAAACAATAGGTTATTCATAGTGTAAATTATTTATATAATATTACATTTCTAGATCTCTGTTAAAAAGAGGTATTTAGTTTAATTCTGTCGTATTATACAGAATGATTTAAAAAATTATCTAAAAAACTTTGAAAACCGCTGAATTGTTGTTTACATAATTTCTCCGGAGATAATGAATAGAAGTGATATTCAATTGGGTGATAAGTACTACTAGTTGTACTTCTTGGTAGTACTAGTGACCCACAGGCCTAAGCACGCCTAGCTGTTGTAGGCATCACATGAATGTATAAGTCAAAGTACTTACTATTTTTCTTTATTTACTTTCAGACGATGATAATGGGCCAGCTCTGCCTACAAGATCAACAGAGGAGTTTAGGCCCTTTATAAGAAGACTACCAGAATTTAAATTTTGGTTGTCAGTTACTAAGAGTACATTAGTAGGTTTTATCTGCACCTTCATTGATGCATTCAACATTCCTGTATTTTGGCCCATATTAGTCATGTATTTCATTACACTATTCTGTATCACAATGAAGAGACAAATCAAAGTAAGTTTTTATGGTCATCAATATGTAGTTTATCAAAAATCTGCTCCTTTCTTTTTGTTTTGAATAGCTTATTTTGTACAGCCGAGGACTGCGAGAGTGTAGCACTTCCAATTGTTTATCAAGGCTGACTAGCACATATTTTTTTTTATTATCAAACTATAAAATTATTGATATTTTTTTTAATAAACCAAAAGTCGTACCTACTTAGTGGAAATTTAAAAGTAATTCTTGTTCAATTACCACATTGTGCATAATGAGAAGGTTATTATTGAACCAGTAATAGAGTGTGATGTTCTCTGTCTCTTAGGAATTGCATGTTACAAACTATCTTTAGGCAATGAGGAGTTTTCTTTTAAAAAAATCAACAAAAGAGTGAGTTCTAATAAAGTAGTTGCATCTCTTTCATTTTCAACTATTTTTGACATATTGATTATTTTAGAAAACTCCTCATTAAATATTTCCAAAACACAATATACCTACTTGTCATAGATAGGTTTCTGAACCTTTTAACTGTCAGGGTCTTATATTAAAGACCAGTAATTTTGGAGTGCATGGTATTCAGAACAGAAGTCAAAATCACAAGAACAAAATCTGTCATTTGGCAGATATGAGGTTAAAAATCTGGACAACAACTAACAAATATAATAATGCTACATCATTTTTTGTTTCAGCATATGATCAAATACAGATACCTGCCTTTCACACATAACAAGCCAAAGTATAAAGCAATGGATGCCTCCGTCACAGTCAACTGACATAATTGAGCCTATTGATGAGATCTATTGTTATGGAACCTACCTATTTAGTTTTACATGAATGTATTAATATATAGAGTATTTAATTACTGAAACTGTTGTATGAAAATAATTATTTGATTCATTACAGATTTTATCAGGGATTTTTTTTCTATATACCTATAATATTTTTATTAGCCTATTGGCTATGTGAAAGCGAGTAGTGGCAGACAGATAACGACCGCAGCGCACAACACGGCAGAAATTGGAAAAAAATGCGGATGATCAGCTGTCAAGTGTTGATTGCAGTACAAAATCAAAGCAAAGAAATGGGCCATGACTGTTGTTGCGTTGTTAAATTTTAACGTGTTGCGTTCTTACATGATCGGCTAATACTAATTTATTGCATTTTATCTCAGTTTGTGGTTGGAAACTAATATTATGTGTAATAGTTTCAAATCCGGTTTTTATTATTATATTAATTTTACAAACTATTGAATAAATTTCACTTATATAATATTGTCAACAATACTATTTTAATCTTTGGTTTTATTTATATATGTACATTTCAAACACGCGGCCAACTGCTTCTGATTGGAAAGATCTTTTTTCCAGGGGTTAGTAAAGATTTGGTTAGAAACATAATCCGAAGGAAAAATTTGTTAACAACTAAATTGTGGCCAAATTAGGGTCCGACAGCAAATGGCCGCGTCCGACGCATGATTGCCGGTAGAATCATCAAACGCTATAAAAACAGTATCCTACACCTATGACAAGGGGACTTTTTGGAATACATCATTGGAAGACTTTTGATTGTTACACTTTGTTAGGCCATATGTCGGCACTGTTGCATTATATTAACAAAAAGTTATGAAACATAATTAGATTACAATAATATTGATGCTTCACTACGCAATAGTTCAGTTTTTTTAAAAAGTATTTTATTATTCAGTGTTAGTAATAGATTTGTTAGCAATCAATGAAACCGTAAATCCCAACTAATAAATTATATAGGCTTTTTGTTAAGGCGAATTTTAAGTTGGCCGCTCGTAGGCCATCATCGTCGCCTTAAATTCTAAATAAAGCATAAGGTCATTTCAAGCGATCAATTTTTTGTGTTTTCTTTGTCCATTTCTGACTCTATAGACCAAAACTATGTCTATTAACTTCAAACAAATTTGCTTCTCCTTTTCTTAACTAGACAATGTTTTATGAACGCAAGAAAATATCGAATGTAGTTTTTGTCTACTCTATGAAATGACAATTAAAACAAAAATTCTCTGAAAATGGAACCTTATCTTTTATATTAGAATTAAAGGCGACCGATATGCCGAAAATACTTGTGATCGTCTAATTAGCCTACGGGATTCGTTATTCTTTAACCATTGTCATGCAATACTATGCAATATATTCTTCATTATCGACTTATTAAGGAATCAAAACTTAAACTTACACAATTTAGGAAAAAATAACAATAACCTTTTACTATGGATATTGTCTCAAGTACGGTGACTATGATTCAAGGTAAATTGTTTTCATACTCGCCCCGTAAAAAAACACAGTTTGATTTGTCATTCATCATTCATGACAAATCAAACTACTATTACGGGGCGAGTATGAAAACAATTTATTCATTCATCATTCATGACAAATCAAATTGTTTTTTTTACGGGGCGAGTATGAAAACAATTTACCTTGAATCATAGTCACCGTACTTGAGACAATATCCATAGTAAAATGTTATTGTTATTTTTTCCTAAATTGTGTAAGTTTGAGTTTTGATTCCTTAATAAGTCGATAATGAAGAATATATTGCATAGTTTTGCATTGACAATTGTTAAAAATACGAATCCCGTAGCTAATTAGACGTCACAATATTTTCGGCATATAGCCTACGGAGCGGCCAACTTAAATTCGCTCTAACAAAAAAGCCTATTAATTTATTAGTTGGATTACGCTTTCATTGATTGTAACAAATCTTTTACTAACGACTGATAATAAAATACTTTAAAAAAAACTAACTTATTGCGTAGTTGTAAGCATCGGTATTATTGTAATCTAATTATGTTCATAACTTTTTGTTAATTAATGCAACAGTGCCGACATATAGCCTAACAAATGGAACAAATCAAAAGCTTTCCAATGATGTATCAAAAGTCCTTAGTCATAGTGTAGATACTGTTTTATAGCGTTTGATATCTACCGCAACATGCGGTCGGAGCGGCCATATTCTGTCGGACCTAATCTGGCCAATTTTAGTGTCACAAATTTTTCCTTCGGGATTATGTTTCTAACAAATCTTTACTAACCCCTGGAAAAAGATCTTTCCTATCAGAGCGAGTTAGGCCCGCGGTGGTTGAAATGGTACATTTTATATTTGCAAAGCAAACTAACAATGTTTACATTGTTATTATTTGACAGTTTCCGCAAATGTTGTAAACGCTACGCGTCGCCACCGTCGCGCACATAGCCAATAACCAAGTCATATACAATAATAAAGCTTAACGCCACTACTGCTACACATTTTTAGCTGAGTTATGGTAGATGTTGAGTTAATTCTGCATTTTTGTTAAAATAGGGACCTAGACCACAACTAGACTTGCAAGCCGCGTCCGCGAGTACCCCCAGTATGTCTTTTTCTTAACAAAATGTATGGAATCCCATATACTTCTGGATCCAAACTGTTACTTTTACTACTAATTTGACAGTTTGAATCTAGAAATACCCTGCTATGCAGTAAGGGACGGTATTTCTCTTTTTCACTCCTACATGTTTTTTTTTGTTGTCTCATTTTATCCCAAACGTCTTTAGGATTGCAAATCTAGTTTTACTATTGTACTTCTGGATCTTGAAAACTACCAAAATGACAGTTTGGATGCAAAAGTACACATAGACTCCGTTTCACAAAAGAAGTCCCGTGGCTACCATACTGAAAGTATGGAAACTATGTCGTAAGGGACAGAAGATAAATATCTCTTGCCTCTTCACTCCTGCATGTTTATCGTATCGTTGTCTCGTTTTATTCTAAACGTCAGTCGGATTGCAAGCCTCGTTGTTGGTCTAAACTTCAGACCAATGAGCTATTGGATAAAAACAAAAAAGTGGTTTTTTATATGAAAGATGGCGTTTACAAAGCTACAAAAGATTGAATTGATTAATACTTTATTATTATTTTCACAGCTAAAGACTGCACAAGTACCTACGCATTGCTTTTACACATAGGTAACCAGCCAGAAAGAAAACAAGATAAAGCTATGCTTCATCAGCGCCATCCGTGGTCTTTTATGTAATCGTTTAACTTCTTTTTTATCCAATCAGCCCTTGGTATCAGATACTTTTTTAATTAAAATAATGATAGCCATTTTATAAATGCCTGGTAATCCCTGACTGTAGCTACCTCAGACCAAACACTGTGTTCTGAGCTTGATACAGATCATTCGCTTTTAGAATAGACGAGTCCGAAAACGAACAATCAGAGTCTCTGACCCTCAGACCTAGACTTTCAATAGCAAAACTGACGTTTAAAATAAACAGCACCACAACGATATTAAATACATGCAAGAGTGAAAGGGAAAATATCTTCTGTCCCTTACTGCTTAGCAGAGTAAGTCCAGGCTTACCAGATCTGGATCCAAACTGTCAAATTATTAGTAAAAGTGACAGTTTGGTTCCAGAAGTACATAATTTTCCATTATGGTGGATAAGAGACCGGTAGAAGTTAGTACACGGCTTGCAAGTCTAGCTGTTTTTTTGTCTGAGCTCAGACCAAACACAATTTTTCAATCCTAAACTGACGTTTAGAATAAAACGAGACAATAATATAATCGAAAAAAGATACGGGAAGGATGAGATTCAAATGGCTTCTTTATTTCTCATTTTCAAAATTAATTTTTTGATACAATTATTGTGTTAATGTGGTGGAATTAGTGTAATAATGTGCTGGTGATGAAAAATAATGTAGTGAGAAGTAAACGAGAGGACTCCTGTTTGATTGAATTTGTTATTCCCGTGCAATGTTTCACGCAGCATTGAAATGTGATGGTGCGGTGTGGTGGTGGGATGGTCCACCCTCACCTCACGTTTTAATGAGTTTTTGTTTGACACGACTTTGACGTTTGACGACTTTATCGATAGACTGTGACAATGACACCAACTATACAGAGGGTGCCAAGACACCGATTTTGATAAAAAGTAAAAGTGCAAGTTTATTTTTTCAAAGGTTCGATTCCCGAACTGAATACAATTCTTTTTTTCCAATAAAGTAGGAATGTAGTTTTTCTTTTTATCAAAATCGGTGACCTGGTTCCTAAGAACAAATCTTAGTATGTCTTATAGTTTCAGACTTTCCCATACTGACCGATTTGAATGAGCCACCCTGTATAAATATTGAACACGAAGAGTTATTACTTTGTAGCAGAATTATTGTCGCCTTTAAACTTGAACATAAGAGCCAGTTTAAAAAATTATAATAAAATTAACGACACACGGAGACCAAAAACAACTAGACTTGCAATCACAAACTGACGTTTAAAATAAAACGATACGTAGAATAAGCAGGAGAAAAAGAGTCACCTTTACGACCAAAATGACAGTTTGGGTCCAGAAGTACATCCAACTTCCAAACATATTGCTTAGAAAGAGAAAGACCGAGGGTTGTGTTTGGTTTGTATGAACGACATGAAGGAGTAAGAGAAAGTATTTTTTGCCCCTTACTGCGTAACAGGGTGTTTCTGGATCCATAAGTACATGAAATTTCATATATTTTGTTGGTAAAGAGACAGACTGGAGTTGGTACGCGGCTTGCAAGTCTAGTTGTGTTTGGTCTGGGGAATAAAGTAGTTGTATAATAATATCATTCATTTTCATCTATCTTTATCAGATTGTTAGTTTAATAGGCAGAAGAATCATAATGGGTCAAGCACAAGCAAGTATATTTATTCTCAAACGCCACAAATATCTTATTTGTCCCTTTGTCCGCCCTGTACGAAGCTACAGTAAATAAGCGCTTTTGGTAATGACGGGTTTAGGTTCATAGCTGTTGATTATTATCATCATATAGCCGAGCGCACAAGACTGAAAGTCCTTTCCTATAGAGACAGGTCAGTGAGTGACTAACCCACAAAAAAAGACTCAAGAGTTTTGCTGTGCTAGCTAACTACGAAATTATTAAATCGGATTAAAAGAGTACAAAAAACTTTTGATTTAATATGTTACGTGGAACGCAATTGGTGACCGTTGCTGCCGGATGCAAGAATGAAAACTGAGTGGTGAGTTACAAGTTCTTTTTGTAGTCTAATGAAAAAGGGTAGCCATTACGAAAATTTAATTTCAACCATGTAACATTATTTTTCATGACAAAAAATAGATACATTATCCTAAAGATAATTAGACACAATTAGTAAACACCAAATAGCTAAAAAACCTTTGTCTTGTCTTTCTGCCTATTGATGGAATCTGTGTCTACTTTAAGAAATGCACCCAACAATAAAAATAGCTGCATGGGTTACAATGAGAATAGAACCAAGAATCTAGTAGGAATCTAATTTTAAAATTTGAATACCCGAAGGGTAGGTTATGTACCGACTGAAATCTGAACCTCGTTGAAAGACATTTTCATTTCATAGAGGAACTTAAGGCGTGTCCCTATAAAAATATATTTTTGAAAATTACGTAATGTGAACTAAGATCAAATACGAAAATAATGTTATAAAAAATAACTAAGTAACTGTCAAATAATAGACTGATAGTCCGTCAGTGTTACTATAAAATATTTTCAAAAGCAATAAAAGGCGCTCGATACCCCTGTTTATTTTATTGACCACTCGCCAGATGTTTGCGCATTGTTTTCCAGTGCGCAGTAGTTCTAGTTGCTCTGTCGTGAAATCGGGATTCTGTTTTATTATATCTATTCTGCCATTTTGAAAATAGTGGCGTGTATGGATTAGATCTAGTGTTTTTAGGTGACAAATATGTCCGGGAGCAATGATAAAGTGTCGACTACGCAGCGTATGATTCAAAGTGTCGCTTTTCCTCCTAGCCGAAAGCTTACCGTATCTGAAGTGTTCGATGAAAAAACTGGGAAACCATTGCCTGATGTACTGAAGCAACATTTTATCGCAGAAGGTCGAATCGAAGAAAATGCTGCCTTACGGATTATCCAGGAGGGTGCCACCCTCCTCCGATCTGAGAAGACGATGATTGAAATCGATTCACCGGTGACCGTATGTGGAGACGTCCATGGGCAGTTTTACGATTTGATGAAATTGTTCGAAGTAGGTGGCCCTCCTTCTAGCACCAAGTATTTATTCTTAGGGGATTATGTCGATCGAGGTTATTTCAGTATAGAATGTGTTCTCTATCTCTGGGCTTTGAAGCTGTGTTACCCCAAGACACTATTCTTATTACGCGGCAATCATGAGTGCCGACATCTGACGGAATACTTCACCTTCAAACAAGAGTGCAGAATCAAATATTCTGAGAAAGTTTACGATGAATGTATGGAGGCATTTGATTGTTTACCTCTAGCTGCCCTAATGAACCAACAATTTCTTTGTGTCCATGGTGGATTATCACCCGAAATAAACAACCTAGATGACATACGCAAACTAGATAGATTTAAAGAACCACCTGCTTTTGGAGCTATGTGTGACCTGCTTTGGTCTGATCCATTGGAAGACTTTGGTAATGAAAAGAATGCAGAACATTTTTCACACAACTCTGTTAGAGGATGTTCATATTTCTATAGCTATGCTGCTTGTTGTGACTTCCTCCAACGAAATAATTTACTCTCCATCATTCGTGCTCATGAAGCTCAAGATGCAGGTTACCGGATGTATCGTAAAAGTCAGACCACAGGATTCCCCAGCCTGATCACAATTTTCTCTGCCCCTAACTACTTGGATGTGTACAACAATAAGGCAGCTGTGTTAAAATATGAAAACAATGTCATGAATATACGCCAATTCAATTGTTCACCACATCCTTATTGGTTACCAAATTTTATGGATGTGTTCACATGGTCTCTTCCATTTGTGGGTGAAAAAGTCACAGAAATGCTTGTTAATGTTTTGAATATATGTTCAGATGATGAGTTGATGACAGAAGGAGAGGATGCATTGGAGGAAGCTAATCTCAGGAAAGAAGTTATCCGCAACAAAATCCGTGCTATTGGAAAAATGGCTCATGTCTTCTCTGTTCTTCGTGAGGAAAGTGAATCTGTTCTACAGCTTAAAGGTCTGACTCCAACGGGTGCATTACCTTTAGGTGCACTTTCGGGGGGTAAAACATCTCTTAAAAATGCACTACAAGGATTTTCACCAAATCATAAGATTACATCATTTGCTGAAGCTAAGGGGCTTGATGCTATCAATGAGCGTATGCCACCAAGACGTGATGGGCAACGCACCCCTGATACACATGTAAACAGCAATGCACATTCGTGAAGCGCTGGTCGCTACATCTCTTCGATCCTCATAGTCTGGTCCATGGTGGTAGTGAAATATGTGTGGAGACTCGGCATTCAGAATATTTCACATTGGATTTGAAGGGAATTGTCATAGTTACATACAAATAATTTTTAAATTTCAATTTAACTTTTTTTCAATAGTTGAAATTAAATTTTCTCTAAGATATTACCTCTCGATATTTAAAATTAAATATGTCAGATCTGCAGGCAACAAATTTATTTAGTCAATTAAATATTAAGGTATGCACATTTATTTATAATGCGCTGCACTGTTTAATTTTTGGTAATGTAATTTAAAATTTTCATATGAAAAGACATGATATTGTAATGTAAATTTATCCAGATTGTCTACTTATACTCTACCTTGTTATCTACATTAGTGAAAATTAGACAAGTCTTTAATTTTCAAAGCATAATTAGCTGTGATATTAAGCGATCATCAATGTATTATTTGATAGCGTTCCGCTAGTGAAGTACAGGCATGTTCATTGGCTAATCATGCATTGAAATATGTAAAGTAAGGGAATGTTCTGGCTTGGGCGTGTCTTTATATTCTAATTCTATTAAGTAATAAAATAATAATGTACTATAATTGTGTGTTGTTGTAATGCGTGTGTGCTCTGTAAATAAGCCTTGTGCATACACACACACGTTGTGCAGCTTTCACACTTAAATAAATATTACTCTCTTTAATATCTTTGCTACAAGTTGTACTTAATTGTATTTTATTGTACAAAATATATTAAATTACTATCTATGAACTATTCTTAAAATAATTTATAATATTTGGGTGTATGCTGGCCCACTGTTGCCTGCGTGCAGCTGATCTTGTATGCTGGAACATCACATATTAAATTTTCTTAGTCATAATGTTTCGGTATATAAGGTGTAGTGGCTAGTCTAATTGCAGATTTTCTTACAGCTTGTATTCCAAATTTCACTTAAATTATAATATATTATACATTATACATATTTAACTAGGTTTAATGACCTATGCACTGTTGGAAAATCTCTTTTGGTCTGCCAAATAATCATTGTAATTGATGCAATAAGTACATATTGTTAATACTAAAAGTGGCTTACATCATTTTCAAATCAAACTAAGTATCTATTTTATCTCAATTCAGTGTGTATTTCTTGTTCTGTAATTTAAAATACATTTTATCTACCTATGTAAAAACTAACACTATATTTAGTTTTATTTTGTACTAATCCAAATTGTTTTATCCTTATAAAATATAACATTGAGCTCCTAGATTTTGGTTTTCGTTGCTATAAGTATAGTTAGGCAAAATGTACCTAAGGATTTGATTTATCTATCCGTTGTGGAGCTACAATGCTTTTCATTCTGGATCTTCAGTAGTTTGTTTTCTCTACATTATACAAATACATTGCGAATGGGGGGAGGGGGGGGGTCAACTTAGAGCTGGAAAAAAATGCATAGGTAACCTCAGTAGTAGGGCGAACTACTGACTTATTACCATAATTGACCTTTTCACAATTACCTACCTGCCTGCTACAGAAAATCTTGACCTACAAACATACAGGTTACCTACTTACCTAAAATAGTGCCCTGTATGCTTGTAGGTACTGTGTGTTTCAAAAATGCCACTGATATACATAACCCATATACCTATCTAAGGCTACCAATTAGATAACCATGTGCAAGTGATACCAACGGGTCTGGAAGCAATAAATGCAGTGAGACAAGTTCAACGCGAGGGGCCAGTAAGGTCGGTCGATTGAGTGTACGAGTTTCAGTTTAAGGTAAGGTAGGTACCCACAGTCAAGGACTGTCGGAGCGTAACTCTTCCGACTTTTTTAAATTATTGGCTGTGTTGGTCATTACGGAGCATGAAAGGCGTGACATTGAATGACAGGATAAGGAATAGTGTGATAAGAGGAAGTTGCGGTTTGAAAGAAAATGTGACTAAAATTGAAAAGGGCATACTTTCGGTGGTTTGGGCATATGGAGAGAATGGATGAAAGTCGGTTAACGAAAGAGATTTATATGGGTGATGTACCTAATGGGCCGGGTGAGTAGAGGTCGCCCGAGAAGGACATACCTACATTGACCAGATTGGTGATCCTGGTGGAAGGTGGCGTGAAAAGTACTCGAAACCGGAGGTCATGTATGAAAAGATGTATGAATGTAGATGAAGCCAAAGGGGTATGTCAGGACCATGACAAATGGAGATCTGTAGTCTCTGCCTACCCCTCTGGGAGACGGGCCTGAAGTGTATGTATGTTGTTGACATTTTCATAGATAAACAGTTAAATTCTAAGAAGATATTGTTATTATACCCAGCCAATTAAAAAAGGGACATGTTACACTACGGTAGTTGTTAACCGTAATTATAAGGTAGTTAGGAAAGTAAGTAGGTAACTGTTGGTAATACGTACATATTGAAGGTGGTAAGTAGATAGGTATCTGCTCGAAACCTGAGAGCATGTATGAAACCTGGTATATAGTCACCCCTCTGAGTTAGAAGTTTACCTAGGTACCTCTACTTAATGTTGGTATGTGTGGGTACCAACGTACTAATTTTCTGTCGCCCGTCCCCTTTTCATACATTTCTTACCCAGATAACTTCAAGCGAGCCTCAACCATTAGGTAGGTGCCTACCAGTAGTGGCGTGCACACCATATAGGCAAAAAGAGGCCTACCTTAGTATTTTGGTTACCCGACCTAGAAATAGAGTAATTGCTAGATCTTTTTTTGTTATAGTTACGACATAGGCTATCGAAGGCCCTTTATTTTGTGGGTGAATAGTTAGGTAGGTACCTATGTTTCGTAAAGACAAGTTACCTATAAATAGGTGTCTCTGTATGTACATCTAGTATCTGCACAGGATAGTACCTACCTAGGTTAGGTACCTACATATAATTATATTTGCTCCCAGACCAGCACGGGAAGTACTTACGTAGGTACCTATTTTATCCCGGTTGAGCGAGACCCCACTTCCCTTTTTATTTAATAATTAGTTTTAGCGGCGGCCAGTCGACGGGAAATTTGCCGGCCCATCGAGACAAAACCGAATGGAGGACGAAAGTAGAAACTAAACAAAATCTTGCCTATTATTTACCCAGCTTGGGATAAATTCTCGGATATAGGTACGTTTCCCAGTTTCCACCCTAGGGTGCTTATGCTTTCAAGTGTATTGGTAGTCAACTGTACATTACCGGGAGACGAATAGGAAGTGAGTATAGATCAAGATTCCTATTATTTACCCAGCTTAGGGTAAATTCTCGGACATACGTTTTCTCAGTTAAGTTCCCTAGGGTAAGAGATTGGAAATACCCGTTGCCTCCCAGGTCTCTGACAAATTGTAAGGATATTGCTGATAAATAATAGACCCATCACCTAGTAATATCTGGCACTTTGAATATCATATAACTTTTACGCCCTGAATTGCGAGAAATACGGCTGGTGTTAAGTAACTTGGGTCGGAAATACCCGAGGCAACATGTCTGCAAAGTTTCTCATGTATGCTCCTACAATATGGGTTCACCTATCTTTTGGGAAATCAGAAAAAAAAGCGTCAGCTGACTATAATGAAACGGTTCAGGGTCCAAAACGGCACATTGATTCTTTTTCCGGTTTCGAGTTTCATGCTACCTTCATCCATCCTCTATAAGCTTAAACCAAAATGAATGTTAGTGCCAAAAACGGAGAAATATTTACAAAATGTGAAACAGCGTATGTATCATATTAGTAAAATATTTCGCCTTAATTATTAAAACTGCTACCTAAACTAACTCGATACTATTCCGCGCCGAGGGAGTCGCGGGCAAAGCTCGTTCATAAATAAGTGCCAAAAGGAAATTAAATGTGACTTTAAATGCAAAACTCTTCAAAAGGTTTTCATCAATTTTTATTTTTTCAAGTAAAGCTTTTTACATACAACACTTATATCTAAATCTTGTAAAGGAAGAACAGTGTTTCTGTCCATATCCTTAGGGGGGGAAATATAATGTTCCTTGAAACATCCAGTATTTCCTTTACAAATACATTTGACATCACTATTGTAATTATAAAAATACTTGTAGCTTGAAGAATACAATGCATTGCTATCTGTTATAGTATTAATGCTATCTATATTTGTAGAAAGCATTAAATTGGTACTTGGATATATTATAAATGCAAATAGTGTCAATGCCACTAAACATTGTATAGGAACTGCAGTAGACCAATATTTCAAAGGATAATAATATATACCAAAGTAATTTAAATACTCTTCTGGCAAACAAGCCCAGATGCAGTATAATATTATTAATGTTTTAAAGAATAGGTACATAAAAAATCCATAGAGAGAACGGGCAGGTGTTGGGGCTGGAGTGTGTTCTGGCATATCTCTTTAAATTGATCACATCAGCTAATTTCAAATTGCTTTATAGTATTGATAATAAGCATAACATTCTTGAGGAAAGAATTCACAGCAACTCTCAAGAACTTTAAATCCGAACTATGGAATGTCCTGCAAAAGAATAAAGAAATGTTTATCACATTTATAAGTAAAAGAATGTGTAGTATGGTAGTTTAAAGTGTTCAGTGGTTGTTTAGACTATCAGTAAGTTTCCAGTAGGTATGTAGAGTATACTAATGTAAACAGCAACCAATATTATGCTGGCAACTTGTAATATTAAACCTAGGTTATTACAGCAATGGGCTCATCCCCTGTCAAGTTGGTTTAAACACACTTGGCGAAGTGTGGGCAATTATTTAGCAAATGCCTCTGCCTGCCCCACTTTGGCATTAAAAGGAGTGAAGGGTATGAATGTGTGGACACAGGGTACTTACACATTCAAATTATTTCCATCAGCTTGAATTTCCCTCTTTACTTTACTTCCTTTGAATTCCTTATCAACACATAACACATCACAAACAAGTGCTGCAGATTCCTTGGTGTGGAATGGTATTGTTAGCAAACTGGAAAGAAAATTATAGAGTGATGACATGAAATAAAAATCAGTAACCTAGGAAGACTAAAGCAGTTGTATGAATGAAAGAAAATCACATTCAAACAATGTAATTTATTCTTACATAGTATGGCTACGTTATGATAGGCCGAAACATTTATCCTACAAACATCCAGAATTATTTGGATAGTTAATGTATACCTAATTTACCTGCAATTAATTGCAATGTTCGTAAAAGTGCGATTGTTCTGAAAGATACGATTTGAACGACTTACATTTTCTTTGCTGAGATGGTATTTGCCATGACCAAAGAATTACTGTGATTTATTCAACATTTTTTTGTTCCAAAGCTAATTACTCTCTTTTATTTACGGGAAGGAGGAAATATTTTATTTAATTTGTTAGAGGTTATACAAACGTATTATGACATGACCTGATGACAGCTTCGTGCGTTTTTTATACGTTCCTTTCTGATATAGACAAACGCTCTATAGTCATACAGCCAAATGGTCTATACAGGGTTACTGGATAAGTCGCCCAATTCCCACTAAAAGCTAATAGTAGACATCATTTCTGTCTAACCCATTTTACTATGGGACCCCCTAGCCTAAGCTTAACCCTTTTCTGGCTATTCGATTTTAGAACTTTTTATTAAGTAATCCCAATTTTTTACCTTTAAACCTGAGATTTTTTTTTATGATGATTAATAATGTTGATAGTCAAAACTGTAGGTAACATTACTAAATTACTCATAAGACAGTGTTAAAAGTTAAAAAGTTGCGAAAATTAAAAAAAAAAAATCTTGAATAAATCTTGAAAAAAAAGTATGACAGATTATAAATAAGACATGTCCGTTTTATTAGCTTTTCATAAAGGTATAACACGTTAGGCTTCTATTTAGAATATCGGAAAAAAACGACCAAACACTCCCAGGAAGGCTAATATATAATTATATATTCGTAAATGATTATAGGTTGTTTGATGCTCGGCTACAAAGCATATAGAATCGACGCATGGTTACGAGCGTATGTCTTCTACCGGGTGCATTTCGGAGGGTGTGCTAGTTGCATAGCCTAATACCCTCTGGGGAATTTTCAGGGCCCCTGTTTCTCTTAGTTATGACAGATAGCGCTAGTTGTATTAGAGCGATAAATGTCAACGAAATTACTAACTTCAAGCAGTCCGTATTGAAGGCGACAGTAATTTTTAAATTTTTTTGTCTACATGTTACGAAAGTGTCTGAAGTCTAAATAACTCACCCAAATAATAAAAAACGCACTAAAATAAGAGAAGTTCCCCTGGATATCTAGATAAGGAACTTTTGGAGTTTGAAAATTCCCCATAGGACAATCACGAGAACACCAAAACATGATCTTCATACGCGAACTAAACGATTTGCGTCTACTTTCGTAGTGCGTATTGCCAAACTGTCCATTTGATAGTAAAAGTGACAGGTGGATCCAGAAGTACAATACCTCAGACCAAACACAATTAGACTTGCAAGCCGCGTACCACCCTCAGTCTGTCTCGTTCCCACCAAAATGTATGGAAAATGATGTACTTCTGGATCCAAACTGTTACTTTTACTACTAATTTAACAGTTTGGATCCAGAGAAGGGACAGAAGATATTGTCTCTTACTGTCACTCGCATGATTTCCGTATCGTTTTACTCTAAACGTCAGTTTAGGATTGCAAGTCTAGTTGTTTTTTGTCTGAGTCCATACATGTTGGTGGGAAAGAGGAGGTGGTACGCGGCTTGCAAGTCTAAGTAGTTGTGTTTGGTCTGAACCACAGAACACTACCACAGTCTGAGCTATGCAATAAAAAAAACTATACTGACAAGGTAGTTTTACTTAGAAAGTAGTTTTTTTTGTTGGGGTAATTATGGATACATCGCTGGTGGGTTATGTGGCAACGGGGATGTTAGGTGAACACCCACCCACTAAAACCCTCAGTTATACATTGCTTGGGGCACCCTGAGCTGAACTTTACCTTAGCCACTACCATTTTTCTCTTCTATTCATTTCATTTGTAGGTAGTTAATTTAAATATATTATGATCATATTATATTGAAATGCTTAATAAAGGTCGCGCAATACAGGCTGGTCAGTGACCAAGTACAATATTAATAGAATAAGTGCATTCCTTGTAATTTTTTATACAATAAAACTATTTTTTATTTCTAACTAGCTGTCTCGGCAAACATTTATTTTGCCATAGGAAGTCGCTTTTGTACCCCGTGTATTGCAAGAAATACTTTAAACCTTCCCTGGACTTCCACGTGTGATTCAAGACAAAAATTAGCCAAATCGGTCCAGTAGTTCTCGAGTTTTAGCGAGATTAACGATCAGCAATTCATTTTTATATATAAGAAGAAGAAGAAAGAAGATATGTCAAGGTGAGAAGGAGAGGCACCGTAGCCTCAACAGGACTACTGTACATACATATACGATAGATTCTGTTCATGTCAGATATTTTTTTGACAGGACAGAATGGACAGTCAAATTCAGTAATAAAACATTATCAATAATTTTTACCCTATTAATTTACTCGTTAACTTGCAGATTAATTTTAAACATTCTAATACACTTAGGTACCTATTTGCTTTTGCATTGCACTTTCTATGACAACCAACGCGACGTGGTGTCATACGGTTCCATTATTGAGATAAACCATACGTTCCTTTAGTTCTAGCTGTTCTAGTCTTATCGAATTGCATTCTTCGTGGTATTACGGGTAATAAACAGCAACAATTTCTATTTGCTATGTGAATAAAGTTTAACAAAGTATCTACCTAATTACGAACATGCCTGTACAAAATCTGTCGTAAACCGAATCTGTCTTAAAAAGAATCCGACTTGAACAAAATCTGTCCTTAACCGAACAAAGGACATATTTAAGTATTTAATCACTAGCTCCACTACGAGGACCTAATACGACGGAGCGAGAGAAACGAATCCCCCGAACCGTGGGCGTGAAGAGAGGATCTATAGCAAAGTAGAAAAATAGTTACTACAAAGACAACGTTAAAGCCTAGTGGAACTAGATATAGGAAAAAAAACAGTACCAATTCCAACCATCACATACATACATTCGAATATTACAAAAATAATAATCATATTATTGTAAAAAGGCTTTATTCAATAAATCAAACACAAATTACTATGTACAAATTACTTTGTAAAAATATTCAATCTCTTACCTTAACGTAATATTTACTGATTTTTACTATTTTATTATCATAGGCAACAATTATAAAACACAATAGAAAAAAATAATTGAAATAAAATATTTTTAAGAGAATTTAAACATAATTTAATAAGTACATATTATCTCATAGCACATGATTTTATTGGGCCATCTCTGCAATTAAGGTAGAATCCATTATGTAATTGATATACCCATTTTATGTTATTATGATCAGAGTTCAATAGATATAGTAAGTCAAATAATGCAATGTATAAAACATATTTATTACATTTAGTAATGTCCAATAAATATATAAGTAGATTATTATGGCTTTTTCATTTAATTATAAATTTTACAATAAAATAAAAACTTCAATTCCAACAAACCAAAACGTAGGCCCTGAAATAATATTGCAAGCTACGTAGGTATTTCCTTTTCGATATGCAGCTTTTTAACGAGTGTAACATAACAAAATCTTCTAGATAAAACCTAGCGATAAAGAATTCGTTACAAAGATACATTTAATTAACCATTTTCTTAGATTTAATAACAAATAACCCCACATTTCAGTATACGCTAAGAGCACTCCCTAATCACCGTTACCAGTGAAACATTGGTCAATTAAATGTCGCTCACATAAATATTATGGATATGGGTTACACTTTTAGCTATCACTAGCAATGGAGAAATATTTTCGTTATAGAGATTGAGGGGATCAGTCGTAATAAATATGTTATGTAGGAGGAGCCACATTAGCAGTCCGCCCGCGGCTGTTCAGGCAGTTAGGATATAGTACTAGTAGGGCTGGCGTCCAGTTAGCGGCGAGGCCCCCAGGCGGGCGCGGGGGTGGGGGCGGAGAGGGGCGCGGGCGCGGGCCCGGGGCCGCCCGGCATGGTGGGGAACTCGCTGGCCGAGGCCGTGTCGGGCGCGCGCTGCTCCCACGGCCCGCCCTTCACCACGAAGCCGGCCGCCGGCGCCTCGCTGTTATTGTTGTTCGGGACGCCGAAGTCGCCCAGAGATGGGGCCGCCGGCCGCTGGTGCTGTTGCCGGTCCACCACGTCTTGCAACTGTCGTCAAATATCGAATGTCATAAATATCTCGTATCAAAAGAACATACTGTGTACTGTGTGTGTAATTACACATATTATTCGTTTTTCAGTATTTTTCATCAATAAGTTTCTGCTACTGAACAGAAACTAAAAGCACATGAGTTAAGAATTTTTAACATTTCGGTTTTACTATACGCGGTCTCTATATTATTTATAGAGCATAACAGTTACAGCTATTCAATTTGATGACACCTAATAGTATCATTATTAACAATTTCACTAATACATATACATAATAATATGTAAAACAAAACTCACATATTCCTCCGCAAGATTTAGTAGGTGGTCTTTAGCGTCGAGAACATTATCTTCGTTGTCACCGGCAATAATGACAGTGCTGTCGTCAGGTTGTTTGGGGAACCGGATGTCCACCTTGTAGTCGTCCATAACCTTGCGGATGTTCTTCCCTTTGGGCCCAATGAGGCGGCGGTGGACGCGCGGGTCAACATCTACTTCCTCGCGGAACTGACTATCCTGTTGTTCAAAAGTATTACTTACAATAAGCTCTCAAGATAATTTGGGAATGAGAGATTTTCTGATAGCTTTAAATATGTCAAAAGTAGTTCCAAAACATCTCACAGATGGCGCTAATCAGACATGATCTTAAGGAGAAACTCATTCTTGAATTGTCCACAAAAATAAAAATATCAATTGACAACCCTGTCTAGGTAGTGCCATCTATTGACATTTCTTAGAACTGTAATAAGCCACCTGTCAGTAAACCTCCCATTCCTTGGACTTTGGTACGCTTTATCTATCCCACACGAATCCCGATTAGACTAGGTATCCGATTGTCAATCGAGCATGACACTATCGCCGTACCAATAACACTGAAAACTGAGGTCAATATTTGAGACACGAAAGAAAAGGTGTAAACGTACAAAAAAAATTGTTGTTTTTTTTGTTTTGTTCACATATCGGAATAGGTACATATGTCGAGCAACAGTATAAATAGCACCACCTTCAACTATGAGCACAAATATAACTGTCGAACCTAAGTTAGTACCATATTATGTATGAGTTATTGACGTACCAGTTGCTGCACAATAGCGAGGATGGCCTCTTTGGCCTGGTGCGCTTTTTCCTCGTATCCGTGGATGGTGATAATGTCGTCATCAGGCTCCCCACGCTTTGGCAAATTGATGTTCACTCCGAAGTCGCTGCGGATCTTATTGATTACAGAGCCTCCCTTGCCGATCACCAGCGGGTGGTATTCCGGATCTACGTGGAATTTCAGCTCGAACGACCTAGACGATACAATTTATCACTCACAGTAGAGACCAGACCAGACCGACCATCACCAGAAGACTCTGGACAAAGTATTAATGCCAAATCCCGATCCCATAAAAAACAATACTTGTCCAAAAAACCTCAATCTCAGTTGTTTTACGGTAAAAAGTTGTGAGATCCATGTCTGTTACCAAGTCGGTTATTAATTTATTCAGTCTCTACTTAAGCGACTTTCTGTCTTAATACGTCCCAGACCCTAAGACCAGGATCGTGGTTCATAACACACACGTAACAACTTAATGCTTTGAGTACAGTACATTCCAGACACAATTAATTTTT
>SJJU01000557.1:0-73017 GCA_012932125.1 Conopomorpha cramerella | reverse complement strand
GCTACTAGAGACGTGCTCAATCTCTAAGCTGATGATACTATATTGACAGGTGATTTACTATCCCCATGTGGAATATTTCAGCACTTTGAGTGACCCTCAACCTGATACATAATGGAGAGATTGGTTGTCGGTTTTTTTGGCCATCGTTGCTGGGTTAAGGGCCATGACAGACTATCATGTCTTGTCATTCAATTTAGAGCCTTAAATCATCTGCCGTATAATATACATTTAATTTTCATGTCAGCGCACAATGCGACAGAAACAGCGAGGGTGCTCGCAACACAGCTATCAGTGGAGAAATCTCCACTGAAGTTTTATTGTATGACAGGCGGTACGTGTCACCGAGAGTGATATACCCTCGAAATTATTTGGCCAATGGGAGATTTTCTGACAGGTGATTTATTGCAGTTCTAAGTAATTTCCATAGATGGCACTACCTAGACAGGGTTGTCGTTGCCTAGTTTTATTTTCTGTTGAGAATAATTCTAAAACGAGTTTCTCCTTGACATCATGTCTGATTAGCATATTTGAAAGATGTCAGTAAACCTCTCATTGGACTAGAGCTAGGGTATTAGTGAATGCAGTAATAAGATTTAAAATATGTTCAAAGCATTTTTAATATTCTTTAATATCTAACGGGGATTAAGTATGATATCAACTTAATACATATTTTCCATACCTATTATTTATTTATTACCTACCTAAAGTACAATGAGGTCAATATCCTCTGGTAAAAAAAAGAATGTCATTATAAATGACTTTCAGGCCAGATTTGGCCTAAATGTTAGGACAAATAAGGGTACATTTTGATGATAAGGGGCTAACTCATAAACATGAACTTGCCCACTGATATAAGTGAAATATTTATTAATTCCCACGAGCTGAATTCAAAAGAATCTGCCAATATATTGAAAAGAAAAAAAAACAAGAAACATTCCATTCCTTCCTTCAAGGAAGTTGAATTAGCTACAACATTAAAAAGGAGTCTTAAATTCTTCATGAATCACGTATTGAAATCTTATAAAACTATTTTATATTTTCATGATTCATAATTCACATAGTCAGTAATTCTGTAGTATTAAGGTTATATATAAACATTCACTGTGTATGCATTAGAAAACGAAACGAAGTTTCGGCCAAGAGTGTAGGCCATATAAATGGGTCAATAAAGTTTCTCGCAAAGCTTTTTAAAAGGAGTTAAGTATGCAATTTACTTAAGTTTTTTTATTAACAGCTCCAATCGTTGTCAACACGTCCAACGTGGCCACTGAAATCGTATAGAGGGTGCGAAATGACGCGACGATCTATAGGTCGTACATAGATACTAATCCACATGCATACACTGGAATGCTTTTGGGGGTATAATGTCAAATTCAAATGTAATAAGTTAATATTACATACAGATATACATGATGTCCTGCCGAAAGGTGGCGTGAAAAGTACTCGAAACCGGAGGTCATGTACGAAAAGACGTATGAATGTAGATGATGCGAAAGTGGTTTGTCAGGACCGTGACAAATGGAGATCTGTAGTCTCTGCCTACCCCACTGGGAGACAGGCGTGAAGTGTATGTATGTATGTACAGATATACAGTAGCATAACACAAAGCTTGATGAAAGTCATGTATGAATTGAAAACCAAACGTAATCGTCCCTGGTATGGTAAGTAAAAGCCAAGCTGTCAATAATTATCTCAAAGCTTCGATCCATATAAATATCGATTAACAAGAGCTGGCATGTTCACAGTACTCAAACTAATGAAATTTGACTTATACAGCATGTTATTTTATGCGTGTCACTATGGTTTAGTCTACACCTTGTTGCCACAAGGCTGACACCGGAAAATGAAAACGAACACTCTGTATTTGTATGCAGTGATACGTCACGCCACTCCTTTATTCCTAGACACTACACAAACTTCGTGTAAATGTGTGAACATGTCAGCTCATAATAATCTATCTGTATGTACAATAATTTTACGGTAATCTCCAAAAGCATACTACTAAATAGTGTGTTGGATCCGACGTGCGAGAAAGTGGCATAATATATTACAAACTTCACTCTCTGTAGCTTAGTGTACAAAGAGACTCACTTCGGAGTTCGCGTCCATTTCTTGCAAACAGTTGGCGTCCTAAGTAGAATGCGGTCTGAAGGAAGGGAGAAGATAATTAAAATGTTGACTCACACCATTCCTCGACTGTGTAACCACATATGGCACCAAACAATGGGAAATTTTCTATGAAGTTCATTTGACATATTTTACAACCTATTTCTTTCACTAGTGTCACATTTGGTATTTATAATGTGGCATGAATGACAGAAACGGGTACAGTGGATTCTGTCAAAAAAGCGGTATTGTAAATTCTCCCTTCGTGCTGCACATTAGGAGCTATTTTATAGTTATTTTGCTCATTATTGTCGAATCTGGCTAGTGAAAACACCACGGATTAGGCTTAGTTTGTCGTTGTTTTTTTATTTTTATATGAAAATTTTATTTCTTGAATATATACCTAAGTTGTTAATTGTTATTTTGTTTTATATAGTTTGACATTTAATAATCAATTTAATGTGAATGTATCTTCGATGCCAATGATATAATCATTGCATTTAAATACGGTGTTAATGTAAGACTTATTCGTGACTAAGTATATTGATGTGTAAGTGTCTATTTATTCAAAATGTAATTTTAAACGTTTAGTCTCAGTAGTTCGGTTAATGTTGTTCCGTGTAAACTAAAGCAAACCTTTTTTCGTACAGAAGAAGATCCAATTTATTTTGCACCATTATTGTTAATTTTATTCTGAATTAAACGCCACAAAATTAGTTAAATACATTTTAAATGAACCCTCGGACGAAATATCCGGACTAATGAGACTAGGGGATTTTAATCGTAGTATTAAGTAGTCTTTTCTGAGCTTTCTGAAATGTAATAAATCGTCATCTTTACCTCACATTGTCTGATGTAGGCATGTTTTGTGTCTATAACATAGTTTTAATAAATGCAATACACATATAACCGGGTCGATCCCACTACATGTATGCACTGATAATTTTGGGACTTCTATTTTCTCATAAAGTTCCCACTGGCCCCAATGGATCGTTAAAAATGTTCGCAATAGTGCCAATGGTTATTATCAATAGAAATAGTGGGACCGAACCAACGGGACAGATTTTCTCAGCACATTTACATATAGCTATTGAAATAGTCTAGTCAGATTGCAACTTACGTGTATTAAGAATTGTGACAGTTGTTTTTCAGTAAGTATAAACTTTCAAAAATGTCTGTTTATTAAAACATTTTAAGGCGTAGCACACACGAATCGACTTGTTTGCGACCATGTGTATTAGGTTTGAACGAGACAGGAATAATAAAATACTGGTCTTAACTATAATTCCTAAGTGTCACATGTATGTGACTTGCTATTTGAAATAGACTGTAGTGCACGCTATTGGCGTTTGTTACCTCGAGTTATATTCTACTCTGAGACGGGCAATAGAAAGAGAGATTTATTCGCTTTTCATCTCCTTCGCACATTTCGTACTTCTCTAAAATAAAATGTAACTTGCAGCATCTTATAAACTATTCTAGTATCTCGAACACTTCTTCACATTTTAAGGTAGGTAAGTAGGAGATGGTATCAGTTTGTAACATTCTATAGGTAGCCCCCATTACATTTCGTAAAAATATTACTGCCGTACACTTGTCATCTATAGAATAATAATTGATCCAGTTGCACTTTAAGTGTATGAAATTGAAGAATTCTGAGTGTCTATAATAGAGTATAAGATGCGAAAGAAGTTGAAATACGAATAAATCGAAAGAGACGAGACCATAGAGAACTAAGTTTGCACACTAAGCTTATTTTTATCCCTAAAAATCTCCGTAGGTTGAATTCGGGAATGAATTAATGTCCTGAGGTATGGAGCCATTTATAGGATATTGCGTTTTCAGGGGGCCAAGTCTGCTACACTCGCGTAATGGGGAATTTTCAGGGCCCCTGTTTTTCTTAGTTGTCATAACTATGGCGCTAGTTGTATCGGAAAAATGTCAATGACTAACTTTTTTATTTATTTATTTCCATAAAACCTTTATCTTTACAGGCTACGCCTAATGCGATAAAGTGTACACAATTCCTTATTATAATAGTAGGGTAGGTATTTTACTTATTCTTATATCATCTTTCAATATAATTAATTTAACAACAAACAAATATAACTAATAAACTTGAAGCAATCCGTATTGAAAGCGACAGTATTTTTTTTCATTGTTTGTCTACATGTTACAAAAGTGTCTGAATTTTAAATAACTCACACCCAAATAATAAAAAAACGCACTAAAATATAACTAATAAAACTATTTTTTTTAATATAACTGACAGAAGTCCCCCTGGATATCTACTAGCGACATCTAGATATGAAACTTTTGGAGTTTGAAAATTCCCCATTGTAGCGTAGCGGAAAAGGATGTGCATTGCTGATTTCGGTACACCCATTTCTCTGTCATCCATAGTAAAACAGCGATGTAACAGCGATGCCAAAGCGATGTAACTACGAGAGTGTAGTAGACTTAGGTCCCTGGAGTTAACTGATTTCTTTGTGGTAAGTCGGTTGTTAAAATTACGTACGATGCAATGAAATTAGGAGTTTTCTGAAAAAGCAAGCCGTCAAAGATAGTGGGAAACAAAAAAGATGGTCGTTCGTCTTCTGAGTCGCTCTTTTGTGTGGGATTTAAAAAAAACTCCGCATTGTAATGCGTATATCAATATTTCGTATGGATAAGACATTTAAATGAAAAACTCTGTAATAGTATTAAGAAGTTTTTTTATTGATCATAATCCATTCATGTGGTATTTAATACCGGAATCAATGTAATACTGATGTGTCAATAAACGATTTTAAATGTAATAAATAATGCACGTTTTCTTAAACATATTAATATTTATAAACATTATGGCTTACATGCAACAAGTACTGAAATAATTGGAGTCTATTCAAGTTTAAAACATTGGGTTGATGAAGAATAAATATTTTTTATTTAATTATTACTATATTTTAACCTCCTACTAAAAACTTAAGTTATAATTTTTGTAACTTACACAGTATTTTATCTTTTTCTATAATTTGACATTCTTGATGTTTGAAAAAGGAAAAAAAATGTTACACAATGTTTAACTTTAGTTATTAGTAAGGGGGTAAGTAAGTATTTACATTATTTTTATTCAACACTTAAAAGTAAAGCTATCTAAGTACAAATTCAGGTTTAAACTTAACATTTCTGATATTTCTTTTTGAGAAACATTTATATGTATCTGTGCATTCCTCACGATGTTTCCCTTTATACTAAGAGCTTTGGGTAATTAAGTATCAAGAATTAAAATTCACAGATACACGCTCCGAATACGACGTAATCTAATACCAATACGTCGAAAAGGTTTTGACAAAAGTTTTCAAGAGAACATCCTATATTTAAATTCTTAAACAAATGCTAACTAGGCTTGTGTGGTACTATGATATTTTCTACTAGTTTACTGCCCTGAGTGTTATGTTGGGTTGCTAATATCAGATTCATAAGGCCTTTGGATAAGTATCTCTTTTAAAAAAAGAACATATGGTGGAAGTGAGAAACCTCCTTTGACGATCCGATTCACAGCAGTCGTTTGTATGTTATAGGTATCCATTTCGTGGTTTTATAGGCCTATAGATATTTCGGAGATTCATTTTATTTCTATAGAAGATTTACCCTTTAACCGTCGTATCATAAATTATCCGTTTTCGTAGTTTTAAATTCTGCTCCGTGTATACCATACCAAAAATCATTGTGTTTTGAAGACGTTAAAGATTAAATTAATCACTGAAAAACGTAAATATAGCTTGGCAAAAATGAGTAGGCTCAAATCCACGACGACATTCTTAGTTTCATTGACAATATTTATAAAAACTTTACTTTTGTGACTTAGCATATTGTTTTAATCATAAACAATACGGGGATTAAATAAGGGCTTAACCCCATCGCTGGCTCTTAAAATTTATTTCAACATTCACAACATTGGTAAGTAAAAAATCCATAAATTACGCCAAGGGTGTGTGTGACGGTTTTAATTTTAAGGTATTAATTTGTCTAAATGCCGTCGACGTCGCCGCCCTTGCGGTAATCGGCGTTGGCGTAGATTCCTGTTCTGTTCCGGTAGAGGGCGCATATCACCGAGCCTCGCCCCTTGTAGCGCACCATGCCGTGCCCTTTGGCTCGAAGGCCGCTTACCACGTCCTGGAAATTGAGAATTATTGTAGAATTATTTCTTACTAACTGACCCGGCAACCATTGTTTTGCCAATATACGTTATTAACAGTGTTTCTCTGCTAATATATGCATGAATCATACTTAAAACCTTCCTCAAGAATCTCTGCTATTATATTCATATTATACGTATCGTACAGTTAGAACAAAAGTAACACAAAAAAAAATGTGTCATTTTATGAAATAGAACTTTAACATACAAGATAGAAAGCTTGAATTATCGGCATGTTTCGTATTGGGTCCTTTATGTTCTAACTATGCGATATATACCTTACCTTCCTCAAGAATCACTCTAAAACATTTAAGAAAACTGCATCAAACCGTAGTTTTAAAGATCTACGCATACATACTATGTATATGTATTACATAGGGGCAGACAACGGGAAGCGACTTTGTTTTATACTATGTATATTGATAGTTTAGAAGTAGGTATACTTCTATACAAAGTCTCCGTCTAGTCACAGGTAGTAAGTACGGTTATTTGCCAGTTGTATACCACAATAATATTTACAGCTGTATTTAATTGCAATTTTGAATTATATTTTAACTTGAAGTCACCACTTGCGATGGAAAGTTCCGCCACCCGACAGCTAGCAGACGAAATGAAAAATGTTAAGCCAAAAAAATAATAATTCGCGAGTCTTGACGCTACATTGCAATACATAAGTTGACCGCTTCACCGCCATGTTGTTTTAGATAAGTATTTGTAGATCTGCGTGATTTTTAACATAAGACAATATGGCGGTGCATCGATCCTTAAATAATGTCTACTCATTACCTACTCATAAACTTACTTCTATAACTCCATATTCGTATTCAGCGTACATCGGGAATATTTGGTGGTGTATCCGAGGTGCGTCCACTGCTTGTTTGATGTCTTGATCCAGCCACAATTTTCTCAGAGTTACCTTGAATTAAACGATTATTATATATTTAGATAAACATTCAGACGCACGGAATAATTTTCGTTTAATAATTTAATCCTTAAGAGGGGTAGGTAGAAGCACTTCGGCGAGGCGAAAGTTCAAAAAAACTATCGGTAGATTTTCCTTGTAGGTACCTATGATGCGATGAGCTTACCAATAATCTAGGACATAATCAGGAATCTCGTGTAGAAATTAAGATATCTCTTACTGCAAATTGTACATTATTCACTCACAATTTGCATAGCGAGTTGTGCTGTGTGCTGGCGTGCATTATTTATTTAGAAGGTCCAAGACCCAAGTCCAGACCACGACCAAGCTAGACATACCTACTATGGAGACACTGACCGTTTTAAAGCGCTTAACACACCCCAAAAACGGCTTGAGATCATAACTACAAAAATTTTGCCATGATCGTATGTAGTTTCCTAAAATCATATCATAATCATCTTATAAAATCGGAGTTATTTAGGTCACCTTGTGTTAGGTCACTGAATGGGTTGTCGGAGAAACTATCTGGGTCAATACGGAGGCGATAACATAATCTATTCTATTTTAATTTGGTGGATTTCCGCTACGAATCAGTCTACGAGATATTCATGAAATGAATAGGTAAGTAGCTTTATCTGCCAACCTACAATTGCCCTTAACAATAACAAAATTTAGTGTTATTAGTCATAAACCAACTATATACTTACCTATAGGTTATAGGTAGGTAATTACATATTTTATATACCTAGGGAAATAATTACTTATCGACTTCAGACAATGGTTTAAGCATATTTTGTTTTTGCCGACTTTTGTTATTGCTGACTGAGACTCTCGTCTAAGTCATTGACCATAAAAACGCAACTACAGTGCTATTTTTTTTTGTAACGTGATCAACCAATGTAAGATGTGATTCGACTACAAAATATATATTTTTAAATTAGCATATAATAGTAGATAAGTACATTCCTATAATTTTCAAGTAGGTATCTATCAGTGGCGAAGCTGCAATATAAGCCGATTAGTAAGTACCTTACCTACTTACCAAAATTTTACCATACCTCATATTTTTTCCCCATCATACTTTATATTTGAACTTTCAAGGTATTTAATGTTTATTTTCACTATCATAATTTATAGTATATTTATCCATACCTCAATAATACCTATGTACCCATCTATGCCTTTTTACATGAAACCTATTACAACTTGTTCATTTGATTGAGAGAATTTATGCAAACGAACGAACTAATGAACTGTCGAAATACCGAAATATTTCTAACCGACCGTTTAAATAAGCGCCGGAATTGTTTTAAGTTTGGCAGTTTTTGACACACACACACACAGTACTTAGGTATTTATCGAATGCACTATACTGCGTGTCAAATGACCCCGTGCAATGGTCTTAGAAACATTGTTGGTATCGTCGGTCGTAAAATGAATATATTGTAAAATAATCTTTTTTCATTTCCCTATATTGTCTCCATAGTAAAAGTTGTTCAAATTGATTCTAAGACCATTGGTTCCGGTTGTTTAGACTCTGTAGATGTTTCCTTATTTACTCACCAAAGCAACAGCGGTAGTAATCTTCGTCCCACCAGAAGCTCCGATCACCAGCTTAGCGTTGCCACTTCCGTCCACGACAATGCTGGGGCTCATTGACGAGAGCGGTCTTTTACCCGGCTTGATGAAGTTAGCAGGCGACGGCTTGATGCCGAAGTAATTCGTGATACCCGGGGATGAGAAATCGTCCATCACGTTGTTAAGAACGATACCTGTTGAACGTGACGTCATGCCGGCACCGTAGCTGATGGATGAGAGTGGATAAATTAGATATGTAATGGGTATGTTTATTTGATGTAACACACAGGGTTGCTAAGCTATGCGTTTCCAGTGGTCAAACATGCACAATAGATATCTATGTACCTAAGTTGGTAATTCCGTATTGAAAAACAAATGATCAAATTATTTTTTAAGTGACTTCAAAAAAGGTTCACGTCCTTGAACCAATGAAAAAGGCGCGAAAACTCGCGGCGGTTATTTCTTCCACCCTGTTTTAAACACCTTCATAATGTGAATTTTGAAAAAATAACTCTAGAATGACTCATTTGGAGTAAAAGATCGTCATATTTCTGTAATGTTTGTTTGTAAATATGTAGGTATGTACGTAGGAACACTTTTAAACCAAATAAAAATAAGAAACAGATAGGCATTTACGTAAAATAATAACTTAACATTATAAACATTTGTGTTATGTTGACGTAGACAGTTATGTATCTGTTTACACACGTCATGCAGCTATCAATCGAAAGGTATGCAAGTAAAATTATTTATGTACCTAATTATGTAGTTACATAAACTCACGTTCATGAATCCTAATTAGAAATGTCCCACGGTATCGACGATCTATACGAAAGGGAGTATTGAATATCGATGATCGGGCCACATTTCTGTCGATATCCTTAGGTACTATTTGTCATTACGATCCGATACGTCATTATTTATTTGAGACTAACCAATTATTAGGCTAACAAAATGGCTTCAAGTTCTACTATTGAATCCAATAGACTAATGCGTAGATCGACTGTGGACATACATTGGGCATTATCGTACATACAAGTTGGTGACAAGTGGATTCAAGTCTTGAACCTTTGCCTTGTGAGTGTCACCGGCGTGATAACATAGGTGCCTGGGAGTGGCGTGCATTGGCTTTTACGACAAGGTAGGCAGTCATCCCCAAGGATTAGCACCTATGTATAAGTAACTTATCTTTACCAAATTAATATCCTATCTACTCACACAAAACACAGGACTTCGTTAGTATGTTGTGTGTTATGAGTATAACAAAACAAGATCTAGCAATAACTCTATTACTAGATCGGGTAGCCAAAATACTAAGGTAGGCAGTGTCTTTTTGCCTATATGGTGTGCACGCCACTGGTGCCTGGGTCTTGCCTTCTGCCCACTACGGTAGGGTATATGAAAAATGGCTCGGCTAACTAAGAAATATGGACTACTTCGCATTGATTCGGATTTGCACCAGACTTTCTCCTCAAAACTGTGTTTATATAAGTTAGCAGATATTTTAAACCATAAGGAACAAGTAGGTAGGTACTTGACCTAACGATGTCTTAATGAAGACACATCTGCTACAAACAAACATGACGTGTGATACACATTTCATATAGGCAGGTTATTGACTGACCTCGCTTTCCACACAGTGAACTAGACAAACGAGGTCATATAACAATGGTAGGTACAGTGAAACTGCGAGACTCCCAATACGATAGAGCGGTCCGTGTAATTTTCCAGACTGCAACATTGTATTACGATACTAGGCGCCTTGGTATATTATAGAGGCCAGTAGTGCAAATCTTGTTGCCATGTAAGCGCGTATCTTCAGCGAGTTAGTCGCAACAGATATGACTGTCTCTATCATCTCGCATCACTTAGAGCGGGAGAGCTAGGTGCGTCGCGCAGGTTTTGCTGAAATTACGAGCTTAAATAACGACAAGAATTTGCAGTATGGGTCGGAGTTCAACCGAGGTCGAACCTGCGATAGCTCTATAGGGGAGACCGTTACACTTGTACATAACCAACAAGACTAACTGAGCTATACAATGCCAATTGAGTGCTGAACGAGTAAGAAGGCTCAAGCATGAAAAGATCACATTAGTTGCGTATGTGGGTCCATAGGTCCGTGGAGTTATGGGTTACTTGCACCGCACCTTATAAAGGAAACAGAAATTTAACTCAAAGGAAACTGGTTTGTAAGTAATAGCAAAAGCTATTAATTGTCTAGAGATGTTGAACGATTCCAGTACTTAGATACACGTTTATAAACGGGTAATGATATCTTACGGAGAGATCCTGTTTGCGGTGTAACTCTGTAGGTGCAGCTATAGGAAGGTAAAGATATCATTACTTAGACATTTCAAAACCTTCCCTTCTTAGCTTTGACAAAAACGTTAAAGAAAAGTACAAGTCGGCTAAGAAAGTGGTCCACCGGCCGTAAGGTTTCAGAGTTGACCTATAAATATAATACCGGTAATATTTAGTCTGAAAATTCTTCAGATTTTTTTTTAAAGTCTATGCACTTCTTTTCTACTAATATTCCGGGATATATGAAGTTTGACATGATTATTATGCAGTAATAAATGTATGCCAAAAAATAAGACGGTAAATAAGCTATGTACTGCAACTGCACAACAGGTTTCTATGTTTTCTTTAGACATGAGTTTCGACAACACCGTGGCATGATCACCGATGCACGTGATTTCGGCAGCTCGATTTGGAATAATAACTTAAAGAAAACATAGATATCAGATGCTGCACGTGCCGCTAGGAGCTCGTTTAGGAATAGCAGCGCCTTTAGGCCAGTATACATACTGTTATGCGCTTCTATTACATACATACATACACTTCACGCCTGTCTCCCAGAGGGGTAGGCAGAGACTACAGATCTCCATTTGTCACGGTCCTGACATACCCCTTTCGCTTCAACTACATTCATACATCTTTTCATACATGACCTCCGGTTTCGAGTACTTTTCACGCCGCCTTCGGCCAGGACATCACCAATCTGGTCTGTATATGTCCTTCTGGGGCGACCTCTACTCACCCGACCCAATGGGTACTACATCACCCATATAAATCTCTTTCGTCAATCGACTTTCATCCATTCTCGCCATATTACCGTTTTTATAACACAGTGAACAAGCATTTTACCACCATCCTGCCTGATGTTAAGCAGGTACCGTCACTGAAAGGAGGTTACTTACTAGTAGTTAATAGAGCTGGTGACGGAGACAGCGTCCCCATTGGCCGATATGACAGAGAGATGTGCAGTGCCGCTATCGGTCTTGGTGTACTCCTCAGCCCCGTACAATGCCGAGTTGTTACTGGTCATGAAGTCACTGATGAGGCTGCGCGTCGACGAAGCGAAGTCGGCTGATGTTATATTGCTGATGAGCTGGAATTGAAATTGTGGATGATGATCCTGGTAAATGTAATCGTAAAGCTCACGATTGTAATACTCAAAAGGTGGTGGATAAAAACTTGGACTTTTGGGCCACATTTGGCACAATTACGAATTAAGAATGTAATGTGTAACATTAAATTCAATGCAATTCGTTTATTGCACTTATTACAAGTTGCTAGCTCATAGCCTGCTTCATTTACTTACCTAAATCTACAGATCCCATAGTCGGTTCTTACGACATGACATCTGATGCTATTTAAATCTCAGATCAGCATGGGATCGTAATTGTAAAGAACTTTGTTTATGAACATCTTTGCCTTGCGCTTATTTATCCCTGTATAAACTCCTGGTATGTTCAGGAGGGTCCAGGATCCAATTTTATTTATTTGGTTTTGGTTTGTGTGGTTATTTTCAGGGGCGACGGCCGTTCGAGTCTCGAAGTTCTAGCCGTAAAGACCTAGTTCACGCTATGAACCCCAAAGTGCGGTGGGCGTTTATGTTGACATACTACGGTCTACGGTAGATAGGCCAAATACACAAAGTTTTAACCAATCCAAGTATTTTACTGTATGCGGGATTCGAACCCAAGATCCCTTCTCCGAGCGGAAGATATACTTTTAACTCCTCAAAACTCGAGAGGTCGCCCGCGGCCGTGTCTTTTTATTACGCCATATTAAAGCATAGTTTACCTCTTCCAATTTCAGAAAGTCCACGTCACCAAGCTTAGTCCTCATCGCATACGCGTGCTTGAAAGCTTCCAGGATCCTATGATATGTCAGGATCATGGAGTCAGTGGTGGTGAGACTCTCACTGGTGAAGCCGTACCCGCTGAGTATGTTCAGGATGTACACCAGTATGGCACCGCTCGACGGCGGAGGTGGCGTGTAGAGTACATCCCCTCCAGATAACTTGACTGCCAAGGGAGCTGAGATCTTCGCCCTAGGATAGATAAGGGTTATTTTTGGTTGGGTGATTTTAAAAGAATAATAATTTAAAAAAATGTACTGCGGAGATACATACAAACCCTACACCTACGTAATCTCAAAAAAGAGGTGGACAAAATCTTAGGATCATGGACCTTTTTTGGATTATTTTCAAGTGATCAAGATCTTGACTACATAATAAGTATGTTTATGTATTTATGATCAACGTAATATGTATGTATATATGTATGATCTACATATGTATGTATGTATATAATGAAAGTCGTGAAAAACACGAACAATAAGAATAATTTATTATAAGCAAGCCTCAAAATCGAAACAACATATACAAATGACAAATAAAAATGACAAAGAATGTAGGCAAGTGTTCTGGTAAGTTCGCACTCGACTCATGTTGTTATGAATCATCGATTGATTTGTTCAGGTGAAGGTGAAGCAATAATAGTTATTAATTTCATCATTTTTAGTATCGTTCCTGTTGTTGCTTTGTTGAAACATTAACAATTATGCAGATTACAACGGAACATTCCCATTGGCTGTAGTTATCAGTTATCTTACTGCGCTATATTTCGAGGACTAATTAATTATTATTAGGAACTAAGGATTATTAAGAAACGCTATCGAAATTATATTCCGACTTTTATTGTAATGTAAAATTAATTTTCAATTTTAGGTTTGCGAGGTCCACAGCGTCACAGATAATACTGCATGTAAGAGGACCCCGAGCAATGGTCTTAAAAACGTTGTTCGGCTCGTCAATATGAATAACTTTTACTATGGCGACAGTGCGGGGAAATAAAAACACTTTGTTTCATATTCATACAAAATATGTTGTTTTTTGCCTCTGGAAATGACATTTTGTATTGGGGGTGTAATTTCTTTTTTACTTCCGCCAAAGTAAAATTTGTTCATATGGACGAGCCCAACATTTGCAAGACCATTTCCCGGGGTCCTGTTATACGCAGTAAAATTCTAGTATTAAGTGGTTCTAGGTTGTAAAAAGAATCTCTATGTAGGTATGCTGTATGAGCGTAAGAGCCGATCCCATTATTACTTAAGTAAGATTGGGTGATAAGTGGTAAGGACGGGCACAGAGAAAACTCCAGAAAGTAGAAAATTATATTGTCTATCGACATTTTCATTATCAGTTTTAGTCATGTATCAATGGGAAATTTTCTTTGACGTTTTTCTGACAGATTTTCCGTGAACTGTCATTACAGTCATACTTTCCAAGGAAAGATTCGATTTATTTTAGAATCGATTTATGAGTGATGTTTTGGTACCATGAATTATAGTCTTCGAAAATGATTTTTGAGGAACAGTCCTGCAGAGCTTATTATATTTATTTTACATACAACTGCAAAATCGAAACGTTGTCACTTCGATTCATAAACAAAAAAAATCACATCTCTATTAATTGATGACAAAGAACTAAGAAGCAATAGGACGTCCAACGCTGAGATAGAAATGTCATCGCCATATATTTGATTGTCAGTCACATCCATTCCAAAAATCAGAAAAAGTCAGAGTTTGCTTCTTAGACGACGCCGACTGTGACTAAGCGGATGGCCACACTTGTGTGTATGTATGTCGCTTGTGGATGGCTGAAGTTGCCTCTGCAAAACTTGCAAGTCGTCTGTTACGGGCCTTACCTACTATCATGTTGCTGCTTAGTTAGCTAGGTATGTGATAACCACAGTACTTTCCTATCGTCGTCGTGAGGAATGTCAATACGTACTAACTTTAGTACTTGTAGCTAACTTGGTGCATTAGCCACAGTCACGTTTCTCACACCTACAGTACCCGCAGTACCTACCTGCGCATATTTTCTATTATCTTTTCAAACGGTAAACGTTTCTTTGTGATGGAATACAATCTTATAAATTATAGTTTAACAAAACTGTTATAAACTGGAAAACTAAAGCATTGTGCTAAAAGCCTAGCAACAAAGCTAAAAAATTGTTTTTAATTAGCCGGCAAACATTAGTTTTGCCATAGGATGGCGCCTGTGCACCCCGTGTGCTTTTTCTGGACTTCCACATTTAATTCAAGTACATAATTATCGAAATCGGTCCAGCCGTTATTATGTTTTAGCGAGACTAACGAACAACAATTATTTTTTATATACATATGTATACTTATAAATACCCAGCCGTAGATATTTGTCTAACGATGTCTATCTTTATAATCCGATATTAACACAATCCACATGAAAAATGTTATCTTTGCCCCAGTACCTACACAAATTATTGGCAAAAAATATACCTAAATAAACATTCATATAATAATAAACAGTCATTTTACCTAAAACATAAGACAATTGATATGAGAGTTGACAAAAGTGTGTCACATGTTTTTTTTTATAATAATGTATCATTTAGTAGGTGTATGTAGAATAATGTAGATTAAACTATACCTACCTACCAAGCTATGGGTAGGCATCAGTATGTTTTATTCACGTTTATTAGTTCAGTTACATATTAATTATTTACTGACTTTTTGAAAGGTTTTGTGGACTTCCCAATTTTTGGATTTTGGGCTCGAATTTATGAATTTATGATTATTTTCATGTATACGTGTAAAGTGTATGTAGGTATGTGATATGATTCATTTCACCGCATGAGTGTTTCACAGTGTGGCTCTGAAAAGGAGACCCATTGGTATACCCCTTGTTGAACCTTCCGGTCCCAAATTCCCCGGTAGTGTGACATGATCGTTTGTAACCATGGGAACATATTTGTCAAATAAAAACTTGTCGCAACGGCAACAAGGAAAAAATCTCGCGTTTTACTTCTACGTTATAATTCTATCGGCGTTATCCAGCACACCCCTTATACAGCAGAGGCTCTCTAACTACTCTATCGTATTGCATCGCTCTGGCATTATAGCGCCAAACGATGTGCATTGGTGATTACTGTCATTTCACTGCCGTCTTTAGTAAAACAAGGATGAACATCGTTTTCCGCTGCGACGCCAGAGCGAAGCAACTACGAGAGTGTAGCAGACATCCCTGGCCTCGAACCCACAAACTCCCGATCGCAAGTCCAAGTACCCGACCACTAGGCCACAAACGCCCTTACAAGTATTTCACGTTAGTATCCCGTGCTAAGCTTTTAAGTGCTAAGTATTTTTTTCATACATAGTACTTTAATTATAATATTTTTTTTCATGCACGCAGTGCTTTTGCCCTAACATTGTGTTTGATACATTTTTGACACAATATGTTTGATACTTTATAATTATATTATTCAAGAACTTTTCTGTAATATCAGCATGCTTGCACTAAACCTAAGGCTTGAAGTCACAGAATGATCTACATTAAGTATAACAAATTTTCAATATTAAAAGTACCTATATAGAGTTAAGTAGATACGGTTACCTATTGTTTCTGCGTTTCACCGACATTCAAATAACAGCTTGAATTTACATGTTGTTGACTAAACCTCTTTAGTAGTTATAATCTGGGACAACCATCGCCTACTCTAGAATATTTAATTACCTTGTTGGATACACAAGTAATTAGTTATCGAATATCTTCTGGTTTATACATAGGCTATCTGACCCGGCAAACGATGTTTTGCCAATATACAATATTAACAGTGTTTCTCTGCTATTTTTGTATTATACATATAAACCTACCTCAAGAATCACTCTGTCTATTAAAGAAAACCGCATCAAAAACTCGCGTAGTTTTGAAGATCTAAAGCATACATATAGGGTCAGACGGGAGGCAACTTCGTTTTACATTATGTATTGATTAATAGTCAGATATGAAAAAGGCTATTTAGCCCTCCCAAGGTGATATTGGAATTTTTTTTTTTTTTGGAATTTAATTTATTTCTGGCATTTCATATTCATATTATACTAGTGGACGAAGAATACACTGCCTACCTTAGTATTTTGGTTACCCGACCTAATAATAGAGTTATTGCTAGATCCTTTTTTGTAGTACTTACGACATAGGCTAACGAAGGTCCTGAGTTTTATGGGTGAGTAAATATGTAGGTACCTGTGTTTCGTAAAGACAAGTTACCTATACATAGGTGTCAAACCTTGGGGATTACTGCCTACCTTGGCGTAAAAGCCAGTGCACGCCACTGTATAAAGGAGTTTACCTATTTATGTACACATGTGTATAAAACCACAGAGTTTATTTTAGGTACGGCGCGTTATTTATGACTAGCAAACACAAGATCTAGGGGTGACCCGCGACTGCGCGGTCAGAGGCTAACACGTAGCTTGCTTTATCATCTAGAGTAATGTTCACAAAGTTAATGCGTAACTTTTATTTCAGTCACATATCGTGTTTTTTAAATAATTTGAAAATTGTAATAAAAGCAGGTTAGTAAAAATGGTAACTCATTTGAAATGTTAATAAAAAAATCCGAATTACGAATCAAATATTGTCTCCCACAATGCTTACGTGCACAAATTTTTATTGTATTTTAATAAAATAGTTTACTTCACTTTGCCTTATAATTTAGTTAGTTATTCATCTTACTAGGTAATATTACAAATAGGAATGTTTGTCATGAAACAAAATGTTTGTTACTTCTTTACTGAAATACTGATTTTGATGATACTTTTCCGGGAAGCGGACTATAATCTCCTTTAGGACATAGGCTTAATTTTTTCCCAAAATCTCCACGGGGATAAAATAATCATGATAAACAGCTAGTGGTAAATAACTGTAAATAAATTCCATAGTTCAGTATTCGGTTTATCTCTGAAATGTCTCTTACGCTTTGAAAAATAGATGACATTTCAATTGCTCCTTAATCGGTGCTTAGCATAAGACAGGACGATGGTTAAACGCTAGTTTATACTTCAATAAAAAATGATCGTCATGTACATAATAGAATTAAGTAGGTACAGCCCGCGAATTAATTCAGCTCGCGGGTTCAGATTATGTGGGCTAAGTTGATCATGGAATTCTGGTGTTTTTTGTTTAAAAAAAAAGTTGAATAAAGATATCAAAACCAGCAGAGTACCTCCAGAATACATACATTCTATTGCCATGGAATTATCGTATCGAAATAGCAGACTTGGCCCCCAGTGCAGGACAGACGAACTATAGGTATGCTTGTTAATACCTATAGTTCTATTATAAGGAAAACCACAACAAAGCCGTAATCATATCCGACACCTATGGCCTATCATGTAGGTAGGTGCCGTACTTACCTACATACACGACGATTAGCTTGGACGGTAGACTAAAAATAAACACATTTATCATGCGTCAATATAAACTATGTACAATTATTATTGTGACTGCTATAATTGATATAAACCGGTAAATACAAATAACAAAAATAAATACCTATTCTTTATGAGAATATTTTCCATCAAGAATTAGGTAGTTAAAAGACAAAACAGATAGAAATTAACATATTTTAAATATTCCCTTTGGTAAATTTTCACTAGTAAATAAAAGATTTTTTTTTACATAGGTCCATTGCTGATAATCAAGATTTTGATCAGCTTGCTTGTCAGCCTGATAGATAGCCTGATCACTTACATCAACTGCATAGGCCTCCCACAAGGCGCGAAACGACATTCCGTCTATTACCTTACTATGACAATGCGGGTATGCGTCTTTATCTATCAGATTGATGGAACACTGTAGTGTTGGGGTTCTAAACACGGCCATTAGTCATAGGAACTATGTGCACTGTCCATTGTGACAATCGATTAACCAATCCCGTTGTTTTGGGTTAAGCTATACTAGCGCCATTAGTTCATAGGATTTCATCCCCATTGCCTCAATGGGGATGAAATCCTATTGAGGCAATGGGGCATTTGTCTCTTTTTGACACCATTAGAGCCAGACAAAGCATAAAACTTACCTTGGTTCACGTTTCAGAATAAGGGCCTTATGTACTGTCGCTGAGAGTTTGTTAAGGGTCATACTTAACCCGATCGTGGACACTCATTTTAAGGCAGTAGAAGTATAATTGTTAACACGACGACGTCTCTGAAAGCGTTTGAGTGCAGAACCATTTGCAGTAACAACTCACTGGTAGTTCCTAAGGTCGTCAGCTGTGATGATAGTGCCCATCCTATTGAGGTCCGCAGCGAAGCTTTCAGCCAGGGTTCCGTTGTACAACTCATCACCGCCCTTCTCCGCGATGATGGACAGAGTGTTGCAGAATTCTGGGCTCGGATGCACGCGGCTCCCCGGCGGGTTGAACATTTTCCGCTCTGAGTCGTAGTACATCGTCCTGTAATTTGTAAGTACTGTTTTTATACATGTGGTGTAAAGTCCCAATCATCAAAAAACTGTGTATACCTCAATTAGGGAACGCTTCGTGGGAGATTTCAGTCAGGATAAAATCAAGATTGAAATGGCCAAATTGTTTTATCCCGCCGCTAGCAAGTTTATGTGAGACTCGCACCCACTAAAACCGGTATTTCCGGGGCCACCAGAACACTATACCCTCAGCCACTATATCCAAGGGTGGCCACAAGCCTTGCCCATTTCCATGGTGGGGGGCGATCGACCGCAGCCTGGAAATGGTCGCTACACACAGTCACCTCTTACGACCGGCACCTTTTTAAAACAATTCGAAATTTAACTGTTCATGAACTCTTGGAAGTCAACTTTTGTTAGTTTAATCCATATTATTCATAATCGGTTCCTACTTCTCAATGTTGCCAAAACTATGCTCGATTATGAGATCTCCAAAACTAGTTTGCATTTCCTAATGACAACTCCTAACTTGCTAAAAAAATGATTGTCATCAATTTCAGAGATACTGCTATCCCGACTAGGCCCTAAAGACGTGAGTTAACGTATGTATTGCAAGTGAAATTAGTCATATCCGGTATGTTGCAATATTATTCAGCAGTCTCGTAACATTTATGTTCGTGAGCATTCTTAGCGAAAGTGCATTAGGTACCCTGCAGTTGTACTTCGTATACATAATTTATTTATACCCATTTAATGGGGAAATTTCTTTGACGTTTTTCTGACAGATTTTCGGGAACTGACATTACTGTCATACTTTCCAAACAAAGTTTGACAATAATGACAGTTCCGTGATAACAAAGATTAAATTGCACTGGACTGTAAACTGAGGTGACATAACGGCCGTCAGATACAAAACATCCTATGTACTAGAGAAGAAACTCTTAATGAGGAATTTTCTTTGACGTTTTTCTGACAGATTATCGGGCTGAGAACAGTCATTACTGTCAAACTTTGTTTGGAAAGTATGACAATGGTGACAGTTCTAAGCCCGAGAAGATTCTCGGACAGATGTCATAAAAGCTTCAAAGAAAATTCGCCATTGTTGTTTTGACGTCTTTAACGAAACTATTAAATGGGTCATTGGTATTTTAGTATTTTTGGTAGGTCGTAGTAAAGTACTTAGACACTAGGTTTATGCTAGATGGCAAATTATATTATATACCATAATAATGATTATCACGCTAGGAAAGTAAGTAGATATATCATAACTTATTTATGTAGGTACAAACGTACTTACTGGTATTTTCTACACGTCAATTATTTTTTTATCGCCTTTCTCAAGGCTATTTGAAATACCTAGTAGTTAAATAATAGGTAAAGTTCTTACCATCGTGTTCATAAAACGTTGTCTAACTATTGACGTATATCAACATAGACTAGTCTGTCCATATTTAGCGTAGTACACACATCAAATGTGTCTATAAAGTACATTTTAGAAGATTGCAATGAAGAATATATTTAACAAACTGAATTAATTCATAATTTATTCAAAATGTGGTGTTAATTCATACAGGCATGGGGAATTAGGTAGGAGACCAATCCAGAAGATTAGATTTGATTTAAATAAATTAGATTTATTTTAGAGCTAAAAATGTTCTTGATCCCTAGACACTTTTGATGTGTGTATATTTGACCATCTTTTGACACCATCACTAGGTATATTACAATTGTCACCACAGGAAAAGTTGTTCATATTGACGAGCCTCACAAAGTTTCTGAGACCATTTCTCGTGGTCCTTTAACACGCAGTATATAAAACTCAAAGTCCTGACTGATTAATTCATCACTGACTCATCAACGCCCAGCTCAAACCCTCGACCCTAGAAAACTGAAATTTTGTACCGAGGTTCCTTTTATGATGTTTACGTGTTATAAGAAAGGATTTAAAAAAAGAAAAAGAAATTATCAACTAACTAATTATAAGGAATTAAGAATGTCAATATGGGCTTTCATTTATCTACAAGTTGCTAGCTCATAGCCTGAAAAAACCAAAATCTCCAGATCCCAAGGCAGCTGATGCATTCTATTTACATCTCAGATCAGCATGTGATAACTTTCAGTACCTGAAAAAGTACTGTCCACGTAATATTGTTTACGTTGTGTGACAGTGACAGTGTCATACCACTCGTTATGCACTATCCCTGTCTTACAGCGAGAACAATATTGCTAAGTAGTTAAGTACCTACTATAAGACCTCATGGGGCGGGGGTTGAACCGATTTTGACGAAACTTAATCGTATATTAATTTGTGCAGAAATGTTCATAGAACCGGCAAAAACCGCGATCAAAGCCACACACAGCTAGTTGTTGATAAACAATAGGTACTTGCTTTAAACACTTTGATTAGTAAATACAAACCTCAAAAGCGGATCATTGATGATGTACTGAGCGCTAAGTATCCCGTCGTACATTGCCTTGGACACCAGGAAGCCCGCTTTGCAGATCTCGATAGTGGGCTTGATGAGATCAGCCCACGGCACGGAGCCCCAGCGCTGGTGAGCCGCCCACATTCCACGGAGCTCGCCTGGCACCGCCACTGACAACGGACCTTTGACAAAACATTAAGAAGTAAGAAGTAGCTAGTCATCGATGAATTGGACCAGCATAGACACAACAGAGAAAAACTACGCGCTCTGATTGGCTGTTATGTCATTTTTCGGGAGACACGTCTGGTTTCAACAAATCGCACCGCGTTCTATGTATTGTCACTTCTTTCTCGGAGCGCTGTGCTTGGGGGGTTGCAATCTGGAGGAGGTGGTTCGAGACATACTGTAACTAGGTGTGTACTAATGGGTCCCTATATCTGAGCCTATTTATGCTACGCAACGCTCATACGGTGAAAGATAACTTCGTAATGAAATCCGCATACCACAAGACGTGTGCATAAAAAGGTACTAGACTTGCTTCCTATCATTCTGGATGAAATGGTGCTTGCTTCCTATCATTCTGGTGAACAGTGGCTTAGCCGTGTGGTGACTCCCGTCGTAGAGGTCGTAAGAGGCGAGCGAGAGAAGACGGGCAGCAGCCCTCTCTGTGAGTTAAACTACAACACCAGCCACCCGTCTGCCAAGCGTGGCGATTATTGGCATGTCAACCCAAATGATCATAGAAATCATTGGGGGTGGCCCTCGCCATGTGGCAGATGATCAACAGTGGCTTTGCGAGAAAATATCCTTCACGGCATAAATGGCCGTGAAGGGTATTTTTTTTAAATATAGTATACCTAGCAACTAGCGAGTCAGAGAGAATTGTGAAGCAATTGAATTTAACGCCACCTACAAACACTTCCGAATTCATGCCATCATTCAATAAGGCCCCATTTCCTACACTCATCCTCGTATTGAGTGTGCACACTTTTCCGAATGTCTCGATTCAAGAGAGATTGATAATCGAGAGTGTGATCCTGCAAGACATTTGTGAGAAAACCCCCTTACACATTTGTGCATGTTTAATGTATGTACGTACAACTAGTAGTTAGAGTTACCTATAATTAATAATTATTTTACGATAGTATGCAAGTTCAATGTAAATTAAATAATTAATGATGTTGAAATATGTGTGTAGATAAACAAATAATTTAAAAAATCGTTAAAGAAACAAGAACCCACTCTTCTCATGGATGCCATTGTCAGAACTTAACTGATATCGACAAAAACAATTAAATTGTAATACATGCGAAGTACCAGATTTCAAATAAAAAAATATTCATCAAAACCTGGTGACCCAGTCGACATTACGAGGTGGGTAACAAATTATAGAATTGAGAACCTGCTCCTTTTTTGGGGTCGGTTAAAAAAGGGAGAATTGTTACGTGGGCCACAACATGAGGAAATTAATCGTCATCATCAGCCCATATACGTATAATGCTGGACATAAGTTTTGGACTTCTCGCATCCAGCTTCCGTCAGCCATCTTGTGCATATCTGATATCATCCAGTCCACCTGAGTGCGTTCTACACTCCGTTTGCCAGTTGAAGGAAGGAGGAAATTGGGAACTATATTTAGGACCCTAGGATACCTACTAACAAAGCAATTGTTCTTATTCAATAATATATGAATACACGTCACGTTCTATTGGTACGAAGAATATCGAAACTTCCTGCTTACGTTTTATGAAGCCGCCATGTAAATGTTTTGTTAAAGGTACAATATTTATTTAAACGGAAAATAAAAAAAACAAAGAACTCAAAATGGCCTTGCCTTGATAAATTCATTGACATTTTTTGTGGACATCTTTAGTACGGAAGATTTGGCTTATTAATATTATTATAGAGCTATAACATAGTTAAAAATAAATTTAATAATAGTGATAGTACTAGGTGTATAATGAATATGTTATGTTATTGAAATATTTATTGTTACCTATCATTTAAAAATGTTATTTTATAATTTTGTTGCCACACCCTAAGAGGGTTTGTTCTTAGATGTAAGACTTACGCAATAAATAAATACTGAATACTATTTTAATATTGCCGAAGGTATTTTATGTAACGTTCATCTGATAGGCACTTGCTTATATGAAAAACATACAAGTATCTCTTTATTGCTTGTTTCTCTTGATGAGTCAGCTAATAAAGAAACCATTATTATATATTCATACTAACTGTCCCGGCAAACATTTGTTTTGCCATAACAAGTTGCCTTTGTACCCCGAGTATTGGAAGATATAGATGCATAAAAAAATTATAGTAGCCGATTCTGAGACCTACTGAATACGTTTCGGAGGAGTACGGTAACCAACATTGTGACAGAAATGTTGTATAATATATAAAATATATTATATTAGGTATAAGATGACGCGGCAAACATTGTTTTATTATTTTCAACCCAATATAGAACAAAGTTACAATTTTTTTTTCTAATTAAAAATAACCTATGTCCTTGCTCTGGAGAGTACACAACTGTGTGAATACAATACAATAGACTATAAGTATAAAACAATCATCGCTGTTTGGTGACGACGAATAGAATACTTGTGTCAGCCTACCCCAGCCCAGCTTTTCCCGTCATGGGGGTCGTAAGAGGCGACCGGGGGAACTCCCCAGAGGACGGGCAGCAGCGCTCTCTGTGAGTTAAACCACAGCACGACTGCGATCGCCAACCCGTTTTCCAAACGTGGTGATTATTGGCATTTCCGTCCGAATGATCATAGGCATGAGGAGGGAGGGAGGGAAGCCCTTATCCAGCTGTGGACGTCGTGTGGCTGATGATGATGATAAAACAACCATTAATTCTAAGGTCCAACCCATCGAAGTGAATAAAGAAAGCCAGCTTACACTTTCATGAACTTAGGTCTGAGTTCGAGCCTAGGTCACTGTCCTACCGGCTTCCGTTATTGGCAAAGGTCAAATGGCAACTACTGCACAGTTGTTTTTATATTAAATTGCGTTAACCGTCGCAATTATATGAAACGGAAATGTCTTGGTCATCATTATTGAACAATAATACTTAAATACGATAAAGTATTTTATTGTACCTACAATTACCTACAACCAACTACCTACATCACTCCATCCTTTATTCGGTTTAGGACAGATTCTGTTAACGCCAGATTCTGTTCAAGTCAGATACTTTTTACGACAGATTTGGTTTAGGACGGAAGTACAGCCAAGTTCAGTAATACACAAACATGGTAATTTCGTTGACTTGGCAGATGAGTTCTAAAAATTCTAATACACGTAGGTACCTATTTGGTTTTGTAATGCAGTTTCTATGACAATCGTCGCGAAGTGATGTCATGCGGTTCCATTCTTGAAGATAAACCAGATGTTTCTTAACTGCTAGCTGGTCAAGTCTTATCGAATTGCATTCTTCGTGGGATTATGGGAATTAAACGGCAACAATTTTTATTTACTATATGAGTAAAGTTTAATAAAAGTATCTACGTAATTACGAACTTGCCTGCGCAAATCTGTCGTAAACCGAAACTTTCTTAAAAAGAATCTGACTTGAACAGAATCTGCCGTTAACAGAATCTGTCCTTAACCGAACAAAGGCACTCCCCACTCCATTATGGACCAAACACAAAACTAGACTTGCAAGTTGCGTAACACCTTCATTCTGTCTCTTTCCCACCAAAATGTACGGAATTCGATGTACCTTCTGGATCCAAACTGTCACGTTTACTACCTTTGACAGAAATTCCCTGCTATGCAGTAAGGACAGATGATATTTTCAGATAGCAACACTTGCCAGCCTCATTACTCTATCTGTTAAGCTTCTTTAATCTTTAAATTAGGTTACCTGGAAGAAATCGCTATGAGCGATAAGATCACATTTTGCAATTTTTCCATTTTTACATTTGTAATTTACAAAAATACACTTCACGCCTTTTAATCCCAAAGCGGGGTAGGCAAAGGCACTTGCTAAAGCAAATGCCCACGGTTCACCAAGCGTACTTAAAACCCAAACGTGACAGGGGGTGAACCCATCGCCGTTATAAGGTTCACACACCTTGTGGTGTGCGGGTTTCATCACGATGTTGTCCTTCACCGTACGAGCGTTGCGTTGTGTACATAGGCTCTGAAAAAGAGTTCCATTGGCACACGTCCAGTAGTCGGACTCGAACCCGGACTTCCCGGTTACAAGTCAAGTATCCGACCAACAGGACTACAGACGCACCCTGATGTAATGTACAGTGTGCAATAAAGAGTATATTCCTTCATTCATTCATTCATATTTTCTTTCACTCTCATCTCATATGCACTAAACGGGTTATGTACATATACTATGCAAATATTCCAACATAACAAGTAGTGGGTGCATGGCTGCTATACTGGTTTCATCACGACGTTTTCCTTCCTTTCTTTTAAATCGGTACATGCACTGAATAATAATATGAAACGTGGATTGATACTACCCACTGTATTTCTTATTAGCGGCACATTGGGATGTCACAAGCAGAAATAAATACAACAATATTGATCTACATTTTTGTTGGGCTCGTCAATATGAACAACTTTTACTATGGGGATAGAAAATTGTTATTTTGTATGAAGACGAATAAAATTTTCTTTCGTTTCCCCGCATTGTCGCCATAGTAAAAGTTGTTCATATTGACGAGCCCAACAACGTTTCTAAGACCATTGCTCGTGGTACTTTTACACGTCGTATAAAAATACATTGCAAAAATTTCGTGAACTCAGGAAACTACCTTTAGACGACTTCGAATAGTCCCCATGGAACATATCCTCAGTGGCTGCAGCCGGCGCCGTCTCCCGCGCCACCACGGAGTAGGCGCTCCCTTCATCCTTCAGGTACACGGTCATGAAGAAACCACCGCCCAGACCCATGCTCTGCATGTTGAGTAGTCCATTGCAGAACATGGCAGCGATGGCCGCGTCAACCGCCGTGCCATTCTTCTCGAGGATGCCTCTGTCATGGACAATGGAGTGTTTGGCGTTTATTAAAATGATTACATATAACACAATCCCGGGAATATTTTAAGTCACCGAAAATACTGATTGTAGCGTGATGAAAAGTATCTTATAACCTGCCCAGGAGTATGAAGAATAATTGTACCAAGTTTCGTTAAAATCCGTCGAGTAACAGACAAAAATTTTACTGATTGCAGTTTTGGCATCAGTATCGATCACTAATCACTCCTGATAGTTATTTTGAAAATATATTTCATGTACAGAATTGACTTCTCTACAGATTTATTATAAGTAGGTAGGCATATTATCTAGTTGTGTTTGGTCTGAGCTATATTCTGTTTATTAATTCGAAGAACGATTTGACATATTATCGATCTGACACTGCGAAATAATGTTGTCGAATTTGAATTGACTTTCAACGATAGAGATGTAATTTTATAACGGAATGAAATGGACAAATTAAAACTATCAAACTATAATCGCCTACCCAGATAATGTATTTTTCAAATAATATATTATTTGTTTATCTATTATCCATACATGATACGAAGTGTCAAATCATTGGTCGAATTAGTGAACAGAGTATGGGACAACTAGTGGACGCCCCGCGATTTCATTCGCGTAGTTTAGTAGTACCCGCATCCTATATTTCAAACGTCTAACTTGAGCGGTTTATCATACAAAAGTTTTTTCCCGATAACTCTCGTTCCCATGGGAATTTTCCAATAGCCTGCTGCACCTAAGCTTTAAGTGTACTAAGGTACCTGCATCCCAAATTTCAAGTGTCTACCTTGAGCGGTTTACATTTTTCATACAAACGTTTTATCCCGTTTATTCCCGTTCCCGTGGTAATTTCGGGAATTCCTTCCTTAGTGCACCCCTACGGTACCTAAGCTACGTCCGTTCCAAATTTCAAGTCCCTATGTTTAGCCGTTTGGGCTGTGCGTTGATATGTCAGTCAGTCAGTCAGTCAGTCAGTCATTCAGTCATTCAGTCAGCTTTTCCTTTTATATATTTAGATATGTACGGTCGTGGAGTTCAGTTGCTTATAACTTATAAGTTCAGCTTTGCGATGTTAAGCGCGTATTTGTGCTCTGGTGGTCATTTACCTAAAGCATAGTAGAACAACGTCTATTATCTAGACGTAATGGTTATATTTTGTTTTCTTTGAATATGCAATCATGATTTACTTATTTGTCGCATTGCAATTCGGTGCGTTCCTACAAATGATACGATAATATTATAATTAGGAGTTCGCTGCTGGGGAGGATAACTATAATTAATATTACATAAATAAAACGTGCATTATCTCTATTAGTCGTCCATCGACATCATCACTACACTTAGTTAATTTTGAATCATGATTGTGAAACATCGTCGCCGATGACGGAAGAAAGTTTTATAGATATGTTATATACGTACAGGTTCATATAAAAACATAAATCATCATTTCTATAAATGTATGCAAAAGGAAATTCACAGTGACCAAGAACTACATTGTTCGAAAGCTTTCTTTTATAACGTAAATTACACTTAGGGTGTGATGAACGGAACTTTGACTTTACTTTGTTATTAAACTCTTAGGTACATATGTATGGAATCTGACAGAACTTAAGCAAGACTGATCCATGCTGCTCTGGGATTTAAATGGAATGTATCAGCTGCCTTTCTTACTAACATATCGTAGGAGGCGACAATGGGATCTGGAGATTTTTGTTTATTAAGGCTTTACGCTAGCAACTTGTAACTTGTATATTAATATTATTAACGCATTATTTCACTAAAATGGGGAATTTTCAAACTCCAAAAGTTTCTTATCTAGTTGTCGCTAGTAGATATCCAGGGGGACTTCTGTCAGGTATATTTTAGCGCGTTTTTTACAATTTGGGTGAGTTATTTAGACTTCAGACACTTTTGTAACATGTAGACAAACAATAAAATAAATTACTGTCGCCTTCAATACGGACTGCTTGAAGTTGGTAATTTCGTTGACATTTGTCCCCCTAATACAACTAGCGCCATCTGTCGTAACTAAGAGAAACAGGGGCCCTGAAAATTCCCCAAGGTGGCTGAAGGGTCCTTGTGATCCTAAGGTTCTGTCCATCAACGTTTATGGATTACAGGATTTTTTTAAGTGATTGTATGTAATTTTCTGTGGGATTAGAACAACGTAAAACATTTACAGACATTAGTCTGGTATCGATTTATTCGTTTTCGGAAACGTTTACTAAACACATGTCGCTGTGTTGTGCAATGATTGCGTTTCTCTACGTCATCAATCGATAAGATTTCCAGGAAACGAATTAGTATTACTATTTTAAACCCTCTCTGATAGGATTCACTCAAATGTTTTACGCGTTTATCTGTTGCCCCCGACAGCAGTCGTATTGATGAAGGGTCTTCTGGAGATTTTCCATTTAACCGTATGTTCCCACTGGCGAAAGTTGCACAAGAAAATATGGTTCTAGTGATTTGAGTTGCACAAAAAAATATGGTTCGTGAAATACGGTATAACCAGCGTGTTTGGGACATGTGTCAAATATTTCTTTTGCGCATGTTTGACAAGTGGAAACATACAGAACAGTTGCACACCACTTGCTTGATTGTCTGTCTGTTTGATTTTTGGGTACGCTTGTGCAAGCGACCCGGTTTCCCGGGAAAAACTGAGCAAGTTTTAATGAAGAAGAAAAATAAGCACTGAAAAGAACGAGATTTTAGCATCCTTAAAAAAGGATAATATTAAAAAAAACGATCCAACGTGAAATCGCAGAGATAAAACTACTTAGAGCAATAAAAAAACTTACGTAAGATTAGATCTTCGTATCACATATTTTTTGTTATGCTCTCATGATTGTGGCGAGTTTGAGTCACGTCTTCTAACGAGTTATTTTTTTTAAGAAAAAGCTGCGAGTATTTTTAACGCTGGGCCTTCCGTGTTCGGTTTCTAGGCGAGTATATCCCCGAGTGTACCTCTAGCATATTATAAAGGGTAGACATAAACCTTTAGCATCTTATTAAGGGTATACATAAATCAATAATAGTTGAGCTAGCCATCTATGTAATCCATAGGTTTTATGGACGTTTGCGCTGCTGGGGTCAGCCTTAGATATTGTAGTGTCCCGGGGGCCCTGGCAGTAACAAGCGAGTGGTTAATGTGGGGTTTTAGGAGATGCGACTTCCGCATGTCGCCGCCAGATTACCCTATGATATAAGAAAAGTGTGTGCACGGGTGGGCAAAATCCTTATTACAAGTTTCTTAGGTAACTTTTAGCCATTATATGGACAAATGTAGGTGGTGACTGAAACATTGTACATATCCCATGGAGATTATTATCATCAGCTTACATTCGTCTAATGCTGAAATATGGCATCTCCATTTGGCGTCCAAACAAAACTGAGGTTTATTTTCGGCTTGTCGCATCCAGCTTCTTTCGCAAATCATCTACCTTGCCCGAGGACGTCCTATGTTTGCCCAGACAGATATTCATTCGGGAATTCGTTTTTCCCAACGGCCGTCGGCACTATGGCTTACTCATCGGATTAGCAAGCTGAAGTGGCTGTTAGTTACTGTATTCTAGTTAAGTGGAAGACGATAGAGGAAATTGTTTGGTTGTAATTTATAACCTCATAGAACCTTATCTACCCACAGTTTATTTTTTCAAAGTGCGTTGGAAAAATAAATCGTTGAATCTTTTAAATTTAAAATGTTTAAGACACACTAATATTATATCCTGACCCATTAAAAACTTGTTTTTGTGAATATAACAAACTAATCTAAAGCGTTATCAGCCGTTAAATTGCATTTGCTTTATTTTCGTATACTGATCGTGTTTATATTTTTCTACGGCGCAAAAGTATCGAGCCAATCGGCAAGCCGAGCCGTCCAGCTGATAATAACTACAAGGTGAACCACCGCGCCGGCGTAGTCGACGCCGAGCCGACCAAGGTTGTTTTTGTGTATAAACACAGCGGATAGGTACCTACGTACCGGCATACACCAGTGTAGATAGCTCCACGCACCTCCGCGCAGCCGCCACTGACGCCGCCGCGTCTCGCGCTGCCATTCGCACACACTCCTTCATACATACGTAATTATTATACACAATGGACGGATGGCTGACTTCACCGACATCCTACAACATTTTCCGCATCACCGCACCCAAGCGATGAAACATCAATGCCATGGATTGGCAACAATAATATTATCGACTAGGCAACAACGCACAACAACAAAAACACAAAACGTTTACATAACATAATCGTTTAATATTCTTAAATAAATCATTACAGTCATTAACATATCACTCTACCCTCGAAACATATACAAGGTTAGGGACAGAAACAATCGTAATACTAGCTAGGAATAATAACACAGGCAGAGTCCTGAGCTTTATAACAAGCTCAATTCGAGATGAGATCGTTGGAGCGGTGTTGGGTCCAAAATAGATGCGGTGCAGCAACGTGCACGATGATGGCGTCGTTCGAGCTTCACCAGTTACCTTTCGCGCGCCACCTACAGTTATGGTGGGCTAAATAGAAGCCGGCGTACAGCAAGAACCGCCTTGGGTGTTCCGTAGATCTCCGCGCTGAGAAACCCGAACTTTCCTCCGGGATCCGGCACAACGTTCTCCGTTCCGTAGGCAAATCCATTTGTCCTTGAGCACGCCAATGTCGTTTTTCTATAGAACCATTTATTGCTTGTTAGCAACCTTCTTGTTGTGCTCGGTATTCTTCAGCTTGGTGAGGATCTTTCTGGAATGTCCGGAGGGGTCGTAATGGTTGGTGTGCTCGCTCGCCTCCCTCTTGCTCCGCTGCTTGCCGCCGTGGCCGGAGAAGATGTGCTTGTCGTGATCGAAATTGTAGTAGTCGTACTCGTCAAAGAATGTCTCGGACATATTTAATAATACTTGTTCAATTACTTGGGTTTTGAAAACACGATGAGACTATGCGTCTGACTCGGATGAATTTTGCTTTTCAACTGTTCGCTTGCGAGTTGCGCAGTCGGTTTATATAGTGCTGGTTACAGCAGCTATCACGTTTTTTCTCGCAATTTGTAGAAGCAATTTTCAACCTTCGGTGTATAGTGATACGAGATATGTTTTGTGGCTGTGTCTGCAGCACACGTCAGTGACCGCACAGGCGTCGATAATTTTGCTGCCACGCGATTGGTCGAGGCTCGGCTGTATCACCGGGCGACCCGGTTTTGAAAATATACTCTGTTTGTTTATAAGCTGGCGATGGCGTTTAGTTCAGCGTATGTGTATATCAAAGGATTTTGGATTTAACTCAGTTTTATTGCGATTAGATAAATGCATTCTGGCTTATCGTCCAGTAGTCGAAAGACATTAGTGAACGAGACCAAAAACAGCACGAAACATGGACAACAACAAACGGTTCAGGGAAAAATACATTATTCTTGTTTGAAACTTGTGCAATCATAATATCAGTAGGTACATAAACAACAATACAGTACCTACACTTAACTCTGTCAAAAACATCAACCGTAGCAAAATTCAAAATCAATAGCTTAAAATTCAATTAGAGTATGCCGCAGTAAATAGCACTTATTAAAATATTTGCAAATGAACCGCATGCTAACATGAGGCAGTTTATCAGGATAATTTTCAGGAAGAAAAGAGGCAAATTCAAAAATGTAATTAAAAAAGTAACTAGGGACCATTGAGGTTGTCAATATTATTTGGAAGTGGACGATATTATTATTCTTCTTTTGAAGTTGATCAGCTATCGATTTTTTATCCTCATCTGCACATATTTGTGGAGGTTAACTTCTAGTGCCGTACTATTTTGTGCAAAATTTACGACTTGAGCGTTTTATCATCATCATCATCAGCCCATACTTGTCCACTGCTGGACATAGGCCTCCCTCTCTCTCCCCTCTTGACCGTTTACTTCTCTTTAATTAAGAATTGACTTACATTATGTACCAATGTCCAATTTCTTGAAAATTACCCATATCATTTACCTACGTGATTTTGACGTTAGCCGTGTGGTGACGGCGAATAGAATACATTTGTCACCACCCCAGCCCAACTTTTCCCGTCATGGGGGCGTAAGAGGCGACCGAGGGAGCTCTCCAGAGAACGGGCAGCAGCCCTCTCTGTGAGTTAAACCACAACACCACTGCGATCGCCAACCCGCCTTCCAAGCGTGGCGATTACTGGCATTTCACCCCAAATGACGGATCTCATTGGGGGAGGCCCTCGTCCAGCAGTGGACGTTATGTGATGATGATGATGAGATAGTTTTTTTTTCCAAAATCGGGAAGAAAATGTTATAGGAAAGCTTTAGCTCTGTATTAGTTTCGAAAAGGATTGTAGGGCGGTAAAATAAATCAGTTTACACTTTATTCACACCTATATTTAAGGCCCTTTAGACAAAGACAGTGTTCTTTTCTAGAGTATCCAAGAGCATTTATTGAGAGCAATTTAACCTTTCACTCATTATTTTCTATGCAAACATTGTGCACGGCCGGCCGCTTTTCTCCCCTCTAAAATTGTTGACAATTGCGAGGATCAAAAGGAGTTGAATGAAAAACTAAAAAGAAATTAAAATACCTCTTAAATTAAAGTTTTTGTTGTCAGTCAAATGAATCTCTTTCCGATTAACTTCATGCTAGGTAGGTGTTAATTATGATTGAAATGTTGCTCGGTGAATTTCTTGTCAGTTCTTCGCCAAATCACAAAAGCACTTTCCGATATGATGTATTGATTTAAGTACAATAACAAGTAACAATCTACGGAAAATAAACTAGGTCTTATACCTATGAAATATCCAGCAGCAATTTTTTTATACAGAGGGGAAGAAAGTTTGTTACAATCTTACTACTATAGGCCTTAAGCTAAAATAAGATAGATCTTTTTTCTCAACTTAAAGGGAAACTTACTAAACTTAATGAAGTTAAAGGTTTAAATGTAATAATTATAGTTCTAAGTCATCGCATACGCTTATAAAATTTTATCTTATCATATCTACATTTTCGATGTTTAATCCACTTGAATTTTGCATTGAAGGGTTTTGTTTTTGCACACTATAAAAGACACATTTTTTGCTGCATGCTCTAAAACAGAGTTTGCTTTTTTTTTGCATTTTTCGCGTTCTGGCTAGTCTGAATCCCGGGTATAGCAATGGGTATTTAAAAATGCTTTCAATGCACCTTCCATTTCCATCACCATTATGAATTGTGAATTCTGTTAGGTAATCCTACCTTATGGCTTAAAAAAGTTTGAATTTAGGTGTCTATGTAATATAGTAATCTATTCTAATTTTTGTTGAATTTTTTCTCCCACATTTAATTTTAGACGAGGCAAAGAGTAGGACTCGTGGAAGAGAAAAACTGGGACAATTGCGACTAATGGGTAAATGCAACTTTACGTATTGAATTTTAGTAACACGGAAAAGAACCCTGAGCTGAGAGTCTTAGAAACGCTGTTGGGCTCGTCAATATGAACAACTTTTGTTATACAGATAATGTGGGGAAATGAATATCCGTCCGCATACAAAATGTCATCTCCTAAGGAAAAAAAAATATTTTAATTTCCCCGCATTGTCGCCATAGTAAAAGTTGTTCATATCAACGAGTCCAACAACGTTTCTAAGACCATTGCTCGGGGTCCTTTACACTCTGTATATATCTACAATTATTAAACACGGGGCTATTATTAAACATACTTTTTGGGGAGCTTCCAACAATAGCCTACAGGGCACAGGGCTATGTGCAATGTTTTTTTTTGTTTCAAATAAGTAGGACGAATTTTATAGAGCCAACTTAGACATCTCAAAAAAAAATATAGGAGAATACCTTAAAATGACACCCTGAATTCTTAAAAATGCCAAATTATCTACATGTCAATTGATTGACAAACTGTCTTGATTTCCAATAGCATAACCGTAGAAGAATAAATAATAGAATAATCATAAATTATAGTGAATTATCCACGCAAATAGTTGCCGTGCCTAATACTCGACATATTTCTAATCGATTTCAAATTGAGGAGGTTTATTTTTTATTTCTACGAGTATACTACCTACGCATTATACAGCGTTCTGACGGCAAAGACAACATCGTGAAGATACTGAACAAAAATAGTATAGAACCTGCAGTAGCGACAGGTTCACCATTATCCCAAGTACAGTGCTTAAATAATGACTTGACAAGACATACAGGTTGATCCGGAAATACCCTTTGAAAAAGAATCTACCTATAAACTCGATCAGTTGCTTGTGCTTTTTGTAGAATTTTTTAAAAAGGTCGTTTTAAACAAAAAATAAGAGTAGGTATTTCCTTGTCATCGCTGTATAACAAGCTGCGTTTTGCTAAAACAAGTGAAATCGTAAAATAACAGCCAATCATAGACCGTACCTTTTTTGTTTTTCTTGAACCGCGTGCGTGAGCGCGTGCCTAACCATTTGATATGATAGATAAATAAATACATATTTTTCAACAACACACAGATTACCTTCATCCCATATTAAGTAGCTAAAGCACTTGTCTAATGGAATTCAGACAACGAAATATACTTACTTAAATACAAATAAAACACCTAAACAAACCCAACAAGTACTTTAAAGCTCATCATCTAAGTACCTGTTAGCGATGGGATTATGGAACCCACGACCCTACGGAATAGAGGTAGACATGCTGACCACTTCACCAACGGGCCCGTCAACGTGGTTTTTTGATAGTAGGTTATATTTTGCATTTTGGCTAGTCTGAAACCCGGGTATTGCAATGGTATTTAGGAATGCTTTTAATGCAACTTCCATTTCCAACCCTATTAGGAGATGTGGATTTTATTATTATTTCCTTCCTTTTAGCTTTTAAAATGTATTCGGTGTAGGTGTCGTTGTAATGAATTCGTTTTTTTAAAAGCAAACTTCGATAAAATCTACCACTTTTCATTTTAAGAGTAATTTTTTTGGTATAACCACTTTTTGGGGAATTTCTGATAGATAAGTTTATCTTATGGCGCGTTTCGGGAGTGGCCTACGACCGGCGGTGGGCCTCGGTGGGTTTATATGATGAAGTTTGACATCTTACCTGCCGATTTTGGAGCACTGTGGCGCATCTGTGCACACCGCACCCTTGGTGAAGGTCCTGAGCTTGGACCAGGAAGGCGGCGGAGCCACCACGGGGTCCGGCGGCTCCAGAGCAGACTTCCTGCCCCACGCCTCCAGACGGCCGATGAAGAAGCCGGCGAATGCTGACACGATCACCAGGGATACCATCGTGCCTATTAATATGCGGGTTCTCCGCTTTGACCTGCGGGTTTGAGAGGTAATTGGTGTTTAAAATTTCTGTTATCTAGGTACAGTCGGCAAAGAATCTGGTCTACCATTAAAGTCATAATTGTTTAATCCATCTTTATAACTATTGCACGTATGATTTGTCAGTTAAAAAACAAGAGTAAAAATACCCGGTTGGAATTAGGTACTTTTGTTTCAAAGGGTATTTCCGATCTCTCACCCTAGATTTTTCACCCTAGGGTGAAAACTGGGAAACGTATGTCCGAGAATTTACACCGAGCTGGGTAAATAATAGGAATCTTGATCTATACTCATGTACTATTCACCACCCAGATAATGTACAGTTGACTACCAACACACTTGAATGCACGTTTCCCAGTTTTTACCCTAGGGTGAAAACTCTAGGGTGACAGATCGGAAATACCCGTTTCAACGATTAGAAGGACCGGGAAAACCTGCAATCTTTTCAAATTGTTAAGGCTTTCATTTCATTTAAGTATATGAATTAGTATGCATCTTAAGGTTGAAACTAATATTTTTTCACATGGGTAATTTTTTTACTTGTCTTACAATCTACCTTACTGATGTTTCAAAGACATTTTAGTGTGATTTAAACTGATTCGCCGACCGTCCACATGAAATGGTTACATATCGGGTTATTCTGGTATTCAGCCATCGCGATAACATGGGGTGAAAGAGTAAGAGAAAATGTCTTCTGTCCCTTACTGCGTATCGGGATAAATCTGGATCCAAACTGTCAAATTAGTAGTAAAAGTGACAGTTTGGATCCATCAGACATCAGTACTACATTTTCCATACATTTTTTGTGGAAAACAGACAGACTGAGGATGGTAGACGGCTTGCAAGGCTAGTTTTTGTGTTTGTTCTGAGTTGGTAGACGTCTCGTTGACATTTGAAATCTCCGAAAACGATGATCAAAGTGAGAGCAACAAGTTGTTAGCTTATACACTGAAAATACAACTTGTTTGTTAGGAAAAAAAAAAGCTAAAAAAATTTAATTTTAACTAAGTGGGACCTTAATGATTCAATTACTGAATTTACTTAACGGTTACTTAATGAGAATCCGAATTTAATATTTGTTCCGATTTATTTTTGCAATTTTTCTTCAACGAATCGCCTTTGTTGGGGTGGATAAATTACACAAATAATTATTAAGGAGAGATTAAACTATAGTACTTTTTCATTTTCTACAATGCGTATTCGCATCGTTTAGCTACATACTAATTAGAGATAGTGTCGACACTCCTTACCTTCACTTTACTTCACACATACTTTTACCGACTACCATGTCAAAAAAGAACTAACGAACTAACTGGTTAATCGCGCTTACGTACATTGAGTCCGAATCTCTTTTTACCAGGGTTAGATAGTTTACTTCAAAACCATCTTCGTACCTACTTTTGTTTTGTACTTCCGTTAATGCGATACTTAAGAACGTAATCACACAAAGTATACTTGTACAATTACTTAGATTCAGACTGACACACACACACACACACGCAAACACACACACTCAGTCACTCTCGAACTCAAACACACACACACGCAAATAATTTGACCACCTTCAATACTGATTACTTGAAGTTAGTCATTTCGTTGACATTTCGATGGTTCCTATTAAGAAAGTCGGATCTACAAAACGGAACATGTTCAGGAGAGAAGATAGAAGTTACTTTTGGATATTAAAATTAAACTACTTGTGGTACATACTTCTAATTGCAGCTTATTATATTTGGTATTTTTATGTGATGAACATTCCTAATATACGTATAAGTTTATAGATCTTAATATCGCCAATCTAACGGTGTATAAAAGTTGCACTTCCGACATTTTTAATTGGGACCATCGAGGGGGCCATTTGCCAAAGTCTGTGTATTAGAAACAAGGTCCCAGAAAATTCCTCATTTTAGGCAGCGAGCGGCTGTACGCTAGTTTTCGGGTACTAACGTGTCTGCCTATCACATCTTCGAATTAAAAGGCATAAGTGTATCTCCATGGATAAACTAACGTCCAAAATCTAGATGGAGGTGAAAGAGCCTTTGGCGTGATATATAGGTAGGACTGTTAATCTCAGCAATGGCAAAAAAAACTCCTTTTAAAATATAAATAGTTTTGCGCGCGAAGCGATGAGATGCAAATGGCTTCTTTGTTTATAATTTTCAAAATAAATTTTTCGTTGCAATTATTCAGTTAATATGGTGGAATTTGTGTAATAATGAAAAATAATGTAGTGAGAGTGAAAAGTAAAGTAGAGGACTATTATTTGCTAAATTTGTTATTCCCGTGTAATGTTCCACACTGCATTGAAATGTGATGGTCTAACCTCACGTTTTAATGACATTTTGACACGACTTTGACGATTGCACACTAATTATAGCAAACACTAATTAATATCAACAGTGAAAGAAAAATGTATAAACCAGGGATCTCTTGAAACTGGTTTTGCTTTTCAATGCACTTGTCTATAGTACACACAAGCGATAGAAAGGGACAACAACATTGCTGAAACAAACTATTCCACTTCTATATCTTTTAATAACGACGGTTCGTTTATCTACTTACTAGCTGACCTGGCAAACGTTGTTTTACCAATATACTTTATAGCCTATATGTTATTCTAGTTTATAAGCTGCAATACTGCCAAGTTTCATCAAAATCCTTCCAGTACTTTCTGCAGTGAAAGAAGGACAAACATCCAACCAACCATACATCCAGACATCCATCCAAACTTTCGCGTTTATAATATAAGTAGGAAGTAGGATGTACTCACAACTCCTCATCCTCGTGCAAATACACATCACTCAAAGCAAAGGCGTCGAAATTGGTGAATCTATTTAGTGGTGTCACCAGATTAAGGTTCTCCATCGGTATGTCGTCAGGAAATGTACTGATGAAGTTTCTTCTATGAAGACCGTTCCCCCACGATATATTCATCTTCATCTTCCCTTCGTTATGACAAATATCGAACACAAAACAAAATGTTTTATCGCGGTGAAAAAACACAAACACAACTTTTAGGTTAAGTTATCTGATTTTGTAACTAAGCTTGTTAACTCGCTTTATATTTCTAGGTTAAAGTTTTTGAGGTTATACTACGTCGGAATGCATCTTGCATCGATGCAGCGGTCGCGTTCACGGTCCAGATTGGCCGGGACACTTCCCACAGGTTCTAGGTTCTAAAGGCACTGTCATTGTGTTGTGGCGGCCGACTGTGTGTGTGTGGGGGGGTAACTGAAAATCAATAAGCGGAACAGCTGATTCCAAACGAGACGGAGGCTTAGCGAAGTTCCGACAATGTCCGATAGATGGCAGTTGCGTAGTGAATGTTGTAGGTTCGTAAGATTTGATGTCAGTCAGGTGAAAGAAAACGTCTTCAATCTTTTATAAGAGTTAACTTTTAATTACAACTGAAGAATAAAAAAATCCTTGTATATCTTGTATAGCTAATACAAAAATGAATCGTAAAATGTGTTGGTAAGCGCATAACTCGGAAACCGCTGACTGATTTCTCTACCTCTTTTTTTGTTAGGCATATTAATGTAATCAGTAAGTTATTTCTTTATTAGATTATGACAGAACACAAACAAATAATTAAAGAACTATTTATGATAAACGGCTTTGTCGGAATAGAAAGGTATTTATGAAGACAATGTACTCCTAATTAAAGCTAAAAAATAAAATTGTGGGGCGTAAGTTTCTCTCTGCGATTATTTTATGAGTTAGGTATGCTGTTTTATATGAAAGCTAGGTGTAATAATAATTTACTAAGGCTACGCCTCACGATTTTATTTTATATCTGATCTGATGTAAGCGCATAACTCGGTAACGGCTGGACTGATCCACTTAATTCTTTTTTTGTCGTGCTTATTAATGTCAACAAAAAGTTCTTTCTTTATTAGTTTACGACAGGATACGCAAAAGTTATGTTTTCTATCACCCATGTACAGTATGTCCCAAAAGTCCTGACATAGTGAAAACAAGAATTACATAATTCTGAAACCACAATAATACTTTCACAACACAAACTAGAATAGCGTGTTATCGTCATGTGTTTTTAAGAAATGTGTATTTATTTTAGTGGAAATGGGACCGGGTCTCTTGTCATTTGCCAAAAATTAAGAAAGATTGATGGAAAGAGGGCGCCCTCACTCGATTTCACGACTTTTTACGGCGGAACATACTGTATAGGACGTTGGTAATATAACAAAATAAATGAGAAATAATACACTTCACGCCTTTTAATCCCAAAGCGGAGTAGGCAGAGTAAAGACAAAATAAAGTTGTTAAATTGCTGTCCCTTTACAATACGTATATTTATTTATCTGTGGGCTTTAAAAAATAAGCCCATCACCAAGTTTTAGAACCATTATTCCAAAATTTACGTTTTTTTCATATAAAATTATACTCCACTTTTTACTTTAAAAAAAACCTTTCTTATATCACGTAAACATCATAAAAGGAACTCCTGTGCAAATTTTGAGCTTTCTACGGTAAAGGGTTTTTGGGCTGGGCTTTGACATATGAGTAAGTGATAAATGAATCAGTCAGAACTTTGAGTTGTATATAATTATTAGGACGCCCCGCGATTCCATTTGCGTACTTTAGTAGTACCTGCATCCCAAATTTCAAGCGTCTAACTTGAGCAGTTTAGATTTTTCATACAAAAGTATTTCCCCGTTAATTTCCGTTCTCGTGGGAATTTCTGGAATGCCTTTCTTAGTGCACCCCTACGGTACCTAAGCTACTTCCGCTCCAAATTTCAAGTGCCTAAGTTTAGCCGTTTGTGGTGTGCGTTGATATGTCTGTCAGTCAGTCAGTCAGCTTTTCCTTTTATAATTTAGATATATACAACGTTTGAATAAAAAACATTGGCGAAACTCGAAACATACTTATCGATCAGCTGATTGCCACTTTATATGAAGGGGTGAAATCGTCGTTTTTTAAATAGGTTTTCTTGGACTTTCACGAGTTAGCCAACGTTTTTGATCGTTAAATACACACATAAAAAGTGTCTAGGGATCAAGAACATTTTTAGCTCTAAATAAAATCTAATTTATTTAAATCAAATCTAATCTTCGGGATTGGTCTCCTACCTAATTCCCCATGCCTGTATCAATGACTTATCACCGCATTTTGAATAAATTATAAATGAATTTCAGTTTTTGTAAAATACTTATATTCTTGATTGCAATGTTCTAAAAAGCGTATGTGGTCCAGTTGGTCGGATACTTGACTTGTAACCGGGAGGTCGCGGGTTCGAGTCCGGCTACGGACGTGTACCAATGGGACTCTTTTTCAGAGCCTATGTACGCAACGCAACGCTCGTACGGTGAAGGACAACATCGTGATGAAACCCGCACACCACAAGGTGTGTGAACCCTATAACGGCGATGGGCTCACCCCCTGTCACGTTGGGTTAAATACGCTTGGTGAACCGTGGGCATTTTGCTTACTAAGCAAGTGCCTCTGCCTACCCCGCTTTGGGATTAAAAGGCGTGAAGTGTATTTATTTCTATTTTTTTTATGTTCTAAAATGTCGGTACTTGATCCCTAGACACTTTTGATGTGTGTACATATAGATTTCAAAATGTATAAGCAGCGCCTGATATTCATCTACAACATAAACGTTTCGTAGTGGAAAATTATTGCTTTGTTCGTAAATCAAGGCGTTTCACACACAAAACATGCTTTAGTAACATCTGTCGGGTACACTGGTAGGCGCAGAAATATCATACTCTGTGTCTGTAAATTAATTTTCAGATTGTTTTGTCACAAACCAAATTATTACACAACTCCTTAAGTAGATTAACTTATTAGGTTGAGCTTCAAGCAAATAAACATGTTGATAGTTCTCTGGTTTACTTAGTAGGTAGGTGTTATTAAAATAAATTATAGCCAGTGTTTATATTCAACATTCTTTCACACTAGGTATTAAGTATAATAGATTTCTATTCTAACAATTTCAGGTATATTTTTTGTAGAAATATCTATAGAAAAAAAACTATTCGCTTTTCTTAGAACTAGGAAAATTTAACATGGCCCTAAGTTACGTAATTACTGAAGAAAACAAAGTCATGGTCATATTGTGTGTATTGTGTATGTGTGTGTTTGCGTACGTATGTGTGTGTGTGAACTTAAGCGAGTTTTGACGACGCGGAAGAAACTAAAATATTGTCAATACAAAGACAAAGTTGTCTAACCTACTCCTAATTTAGAAACAGACCTTGAAATAAATACAATTTGTGTAAGTTAAGTTCTAATAAAATTAAATTGTCGTGTCTGATTTCCGATGTATGCGCGATGTGTTTGTTGCCGAACTTCTCCGAAACGGCTGGAATGATTTTTATGAAATAACAACTTTTCGCAAAAATCAATCTATCAAAGGTACTGGGAAACGAAAGGGACGCAACTACTTTATTCCTCAGACCAAATACAACTAGACAAACAAGCCTTGTAGCAGCTTAATGCTGTCTCTTTTCCACCAAAATGAAATGATGGAAAATTCTCTGAATCTACTTCTGGAACCAAACTTTTACTATCAAAATGATTGTTAGGATCAAACTATACCCTGATACGCAGTAAGGGACAGACAATATTGTCTCTTACTCTTTCTCACTCCTGCATGGTTTCATACTATCTCGTTTTATACTAAACGTCAGTTTTGGATTGCAAGTCCAGTGGTTTTTGGTCCTTTGATTTTTCGTCTTCGGTCTCGCTCTTTTGTGAGATATATTTTTTTTAAAGAAAATTCCTCCTTCTGCATATCGGTTGGATCTGAGTGACGTGTAAAATTTGATTACGGACAAAATTTTATGTGCATGAAAATAAAAGCTTATAAAAAGCGGACATGACACACGAATCCTTAGAATAATAATAAAGGCTGTGTATGGTACACATCATAATCATACATCTAAATGCGAAAGTTTGTTTGGATTCGAAAATAAACGATTTTCTGCATCGATTGAAGACGTATGGAGACATTTTTTTCATTTCCTCGCAATGTCGCCATAGTAAAAGTTGTTAATATTGACGAGCCCTGTCGGTACGGCGTCTGTGGTCCAGTTGGTCGGATACTTGACTTGTAACCGGGAGGTCGCGGCTTTGAGTCCGACTACTGGACGTGTACCAATTGGAACTCTTTTTCAGGGCCTATGTACGCAACGGAACGCTCGTAAGGTGAAGGACAACATCGTGATGAAATCCGCACACCACAAGGTGTGTGATCCCTATAACGGCGATGGGCTCACCCCCTGTCACATTGGGTTTATACGCTTGGTGAACCGTGGGCATTTGCTTAAGCAAGTGCCTCTGCGTATCCCGCTTTGGGATTAAAAGGCGTGAAGTGTATTGGATTATTACATTTTCTGCGCCTGATGTCAATTTGCGAAACTATGTTTTTTTCCACTAGGAGATTATTTTTATTAATCTAATTTTAAGAAAGCGTCTGCGGTCCAGTTGGTCGGACACTTGACTTGCAATCGGGAGGCCGCGGGTTCGCGTCCGGAACTACAGGACCTGTACCAATGTTTTCAGAGCCTATGTACGTAACCCAACGCTCGTACGGTGAAGGAAAACATCGTGATGAAACCCGCACACTACAAGGTGTGTGGTGTGTCTGAACTCTAAAATGGCGTTGGTCTCACCCCCTGTCACGTTCGGTTACCGTGGGCATTTGCTCAGCAAGTGCCTCTGCCTACCCCGCTTTAAGATTTTCTTTTTATTAAAACACAATTAACAAGCATTTGACCACGATCCTGCCTGATGTTAAGCAGCGATGTGGTCTACGATGAAGCAAATTCATTCTGTACCTACCTATTTACCCATTAATTTTTAATTTTAAGTCTAATTAGGTAACTGTCAACATATCAATTCAAAATTAGAAATACTTATTGGAGGGAACTTTTCCTTTTTTGAAATTATGCACGCCCCCTCGAGGTTCCTACATGCCAAATTCCCTGTCTTCAAAGTTTCCAGATAATGAGAGAAATGAAGACTAAAAGTTATATTTGAAATGTAAGTATAACTTCTCAACAATTAAGCAAAATTGAATTAATTACTCTTTCCATGTGTTCTTCATGGTTTGGTTAAAATTGTATGTGGAAAATTAAAAACATAGATTTTTCCACAATAAACTTAAATATTTGTGAAAGTATGGTTCAATAACATTAACACGTTGGTGGACACTTCATTTCATTTGAGATAACAGAAGTTTTATTATTATCATGTCCACAGGCGCGATGTGTCCCGGAAAGTGTTAATAAGTAGGTACGTACGAACCCATTATCCGGCGACCCCTCATCATCAGGCACCCTGATGGAAACTTGACGCTTCCTTCTTTCACCTCCGCATCTCCTCCCTGATTTCCTCAACGGCTGGGTGTCACACATTTTTTTTTAAATTACAATTATTCTTTAGTTACACTACACTCTTTCAAGTCAACTGTGTGGACAGAACGACACTTGTATAAAAATGACACTTGTATGAGATTGTACAGTCAATATTCATCCCACATGCACTAACGCCTAGCTTGGCATTCCGCAATGAAAAATGTCACTGACAGAACACACTGCGATAACACTTTCACAAGCACAATATTTCGTAACAACAGTTTTAGATGACGATGACGTCATGTGGATACTACGGAACGAGCCCTGGATTTGTAGCGACAGCACCCTCCCTGGTCCTGTCAGAAGTGTCACTCAATTTGTACAGTTGGTAAAAAGATCAATGGCGCGCGGCTAAAAACCTTTGGCAATGAATTTAAGCCAAACGAGTCTTATTTTAATGCAGAATACTTCATATCATAATGTAACGTAATACATATTATCACACAAATGAGTATTTATTACTGCGTTCAAAAGGACCCCGATACGAGATACGTCAATATGAACAACTTTTACTATGGCGAGAATGTAGGGAAAAGAAAAAAAAATTCCTCGGAGTCCTTTTACACTCTGTACTAAGTATATGTATAGCACTAAACCTAAGAAATTGAGCAATACAGGAGTGGCCAGAAACCAACTTAAATATTAGCACTGACGGGGCCAAAATATCCTTGTAAAATCCTTGCAAAATATCCAACACTAGCGGCAATGCGCCACCTAGACTGTAAAAACTTAATTTTCAACAGTGACAAATAACTTTTTTTTTGCGTGGGCGACTGTACCGCGGTGTGATGTTAAAAAAAAACAATGTGACACGACCTTGTTTAGTACAACCTACGGGCCGGATTTGTTTTGTCTTTTTTTTTTGTGAGATCGCGTCATTTTTGTGTGAAGCACGATAAAAGACTACCTATTGATAAGTTGTACAAACAACGCGGCCGGTCGTATGTAATAAAATGGTAAAAATGTGCAGTACACGGCCACGCGCGGTTCTCCATAGTGCCATATGATACAGGTTGATTAGACCACTCCGCGCTGTTTCACTCGCGATTCTATTGTTCTTAAAACAAAACAAAAAAAATGTGTCAAAAAATTCAGTACATTACTAACGGAAGCACATTTTATCATCATTAAATGTTACCAAGTACTAGGGATTCATTAATGAATGAATTAATATACTCTTTATTGTGCACACTGTATATTATAAATGTAAAAAATACAATGAAAAAAATGCGACCGTATCGCTCATAGAAATTTCTTCCAGGTAACCTAAGGATTAAGTAAGTAATAATTAATAAACATTGTTGAAGGCGTAATTATGTAGGTACCGTGTACAAATTAATCTTACGTTCGGAAAATTTACTACTTCTGAATAAGATAAAAATACAGCACCACCTACACCTATTTAAACATGAGAATAAGTGTTTTACGATTAGGATGGATACCTATTTATTTTCCTTTTAGTTATTTATCTGGAGATTCCATTAGCCCTGAACAGTCTTCATGAAATTCTTCATTCATGAAATCTGAAAAGGTGGACACTGACTGGCCTTACAGGTCGCGAAGTCGTTATCTGTAATAATATCCTATGTAGTCTGTTTTAACCGACTTAAAAAAAGAACGAGGTGCTCAACAGACTATATATACAAAGGTTGAAAGCTGGTGTTACCCTTTCGGTCCCATTTAAATTTACTTTAGTTCCAACAATGGAATCTATGGGAAAACCACAAAAGTTTAAGTATCGTACAGTTTGAGGTCGGTTCTTGTTTCTTTAAAGTTATTACGCGAATATTCTTGAGTATTTATTATTATTTTTTTCTGTCGGAATCTATCATTGTCAATATATCCTATTATTAATAGCTGAGGCAGTAAAGTTAAATAAATTTGAGGGGTTCATTATGGACAATACATTTTCTAAGCAAGTAAATTTCTTTTGGGATTAAGATCCATGTTTGTCTCTATTCTATCCTGAATCATAACGTCAGACAATCAGTTTTACATTTTATTATTATATTTATATAACTATAACGTTGATATCGAGTCAAATATTTATAAAGCAAGGCAACTAACTATAAAACAAGACCTAGCACATGACCTTGCGTCGTTACTAATCAGTTTGTAGCTGTATACCATCTTAGGTGCTGCTCACCTGGGTGAATATTGCTTCTTAGGTAAGTATACATGGTGATTAAAAAACGCATTTTAATCTGCTATTAAAAACTGTTTTTGAACACCTACCGAGCCAAATGGGAGGTTTTCTGACAGGTAGCTTATTACAGTTCTAAGAAATCATATATGGCACTACCAGCTAGACAGGGTTGTTATTTCATATTTTTATTTTTTGTTGACAATTCTAAAATGAGTTTCTCCTTAAGATCATGTCTGATTAGCGCCATCTGTGAGATGTTTGGAACTACTTTTGACATACCTATTTGAAGCTATCAGAAAACCTCTCATTATCCAGTCTAGTTCGAGACAGCTTCAGTTCCAAAGCCCAGGTACTTTGACTTAAACTCGATTGATCGATTGTGCTTTTTTAACCAACAAAAAAGGAGGAGGTTCTCAATTCGACGTAATTTTTTTTTGAGTTCGCGTTTGGTCATATTAAGTTAATGCAGTTCCGACAACAAAACCACAAGTCTTAATATTTTATCTTATTGGTGTGGGTTGTCACAAATGTGTTATATTCTATTCTATTTTTATTCTTTTGTTTTTCTATTAAGTTTCAAGCTTAGTAAATACCTATTAGTTCCTAATAGTTTAATTAACTATTTTTAAGATAATATCGCTTTAGAGTAACCTGTCAAAGTCAAAGCGTTTATTTTTGATCTTAATAAGTGCTATAACATACAGATATACAGTAGCATAACACAAAGCTTGATGAACGTCATTTATGACTTTAAAACAAAAGTAATCGTGAAAACTGTGATGGATGGTATTCAACGTTAAAAAATACATAAAATGAAAATCTCTTCTTTAAAGTTATGTTCGACCTTTTCATACACAATGGGTCGATTTATTTTTATTGTGCTACTTGACTTTTATAAATAACGACTACAATGGGAGATTTTTTGGTGACTAATTGCAGTTCTAAGAAATATCCATAGACAGGTTGTCATTTTATAGTTTAATTTTCTGTTGACCATAAATTCTAAAATGAGTTTCTCTTTGAGATCATGTCTCATAAGCGCCACCCGTGACATGTTTTGGAACTACTTTTGACATATTTGAAACTGTCAAAAAACCTCTCATTCTAATAGCAGAATTGATCTTCAAGTCACTCACACATTTGTAAGCCTTAAGCCATTTAACCTATCCAAGTAACTACATAAAACAATTAATATGGAGTAGATATATGTATATATAGATAATTAGGTATAGTAGGTATATGTCTAGATCTACCTATTATTACATTACCTATACCAAGTATATAAATATAAGTACATTTATACCTACCGCAAAGTGTAATATCTGTGGTACATAGGTAATTATTTGAACACTAATAACAACAAGGTACCTACAAGAAAACCATTAACTAGTTAACTAGCGTCCATAGATTATTACTAGACCTATATAAAGGGTGGCCCGTAAAACTGTGGATCAGACGAAATAGAATGACAGATGGTGTTAATAACGACGGTGTTACTAAATTGTGACCGCAAATCTAGCCGCGATATAAATACATATAATCTGGTCGTTTACACGCATTTTCCCTTCCCTCTCGTACCCGCGCGCCCCACGCGTCAATGCGACGCGGCCGTAGGATAAAATGTCGCCACGATCTAATGGGAACAGCTACGATAGTACCTAGCTAAACTTTAAAAAATGTACAAACCATGGTATTAATAGGAACAGCTAATGACGACAGTCGATGAAATAATAATTACGACATGGTGGGAACACGCCTTTAATAGTAGAACATGCATTAGTAGATAACGGTAAAAAAACAATATAATTGGGAAATGAAATTGATAACAATACTTTTTTTATTAAGTAATACCATACAAAAACCTGATATTTGTATCAGCGGCGGTGGTTTCCGTACAAAGGTTAACACCATTTGCATAATCTTCTAATATATAAAATTTCCATGTCACAATGTTAGTTACCGTACTCCACTTACCGATTTTTACCAAATTTTATATGCGTATTCAGTAGATCTGAGAATCGGCTACTATCTATTTTTTATGCATCTACCAGTTGTATTTCTCCCAACACACGGGGTACAAAGGCAACATATTATGGCAAAACAAATGTTTTCCGGGACAGTTAGTTATTATTATGTATTCGGTTTCGGCTAAGCGAAGATGAACGATACTGAGTCATATTTGTCCTTTACATTATTTCTCCCTCCCTTCATATAAGTATTGGTTTTTCACATTAAATAGATAATTATTTTCCTTAACGCTGACATTATCAAAGTATAAATAATACCAACTTCCTCGTTTTACTGAATACTAGCTGTAGTGCGCGGTGCTACTCGCGGTTTTTTTTCGTTCCCGTGGGATTTTCGCGGTAAAATATAGCCTATGTTACTTGGGGATAATGCAACTTTTGAATGGTGAAATAATTTAAAAAAACGGTCCATTAGTTTTTGAGCCTATTCATTACAACTAAACAAACAAATGTTTCCTCTTTATAATATTAGTATAGATATAGATAATTGGTGACAAATGGAGATTCTACATTTCTTATGAAACACAGAGGAAAATCATAGTCGCCCCACGTAGCCACAGATTATTTCTTGCATTGAGTATTCTATTTGACTTGCAAAAGGAAGTTGCAGTTATCAGTGACTAGCACTTTAATAGGATAACAGTCCTGACCCGCGTTTTATAAGTGTGTCTGTGGTCTAGAGAACATTTGTGGCCTAGTGATTGGCTACATGCACCTTCATTCTTTAGACTTATACTGCGTGTAAAAGGACCCCGAGCTCCGAGTTTTAAAAACGTTGTTCGGCTTTTTCAATATGAACAACCTTTACTATGGCGACAATGAGGGGAAATTATTTTTTTTTGGTCTTCATACAAAATTGACAATTTTCTGCCTCGGGATCTGACATTTTGTAAGGAGCTCAACAACGTCATCTTTTACACGCAATATATGACGGGCCCTTTGGTCTAGTGATCAACATGTCTGCCTCTATTCCATAGTGTAGACAGGTACATATGTGATGAGCTTTTAAGTACCTGCTGGGTGTTACAGTCGCCTTCGAGCAGTCAGTATTGAAGGCGACTGTAATTTTATTGTTTATTTGTAACATAAGTGTCTGAAGATTAAATAACTTAACCAAACAATAAAAAAAACGTACTGAAATATAACTGACAGAAGTCACCTTGAACACCAACTAGCGACATCTAGCGATAAGAAAATTTTGGAGGTTAGAGCCCTGCTGTAGGTAGGCGAGTACCAATAGGTTTCTTTTTCAGAGATTATGTACGACACTCAATAATGTGAAGGACGACATTGTGATAAAACCCGCATACCACAAGATCCTAGTATTATGTTAGCGGTAGTATTACATGTATTGTCTGCAACAAGGTGTATCCCTATAAAGGCGAAAGGAGACTTGGGTCACATCCTGTTGGTTTATTACTTTTTTTATTATAAATGCTGTTAGTGAACTGTGTATACACGAAATCTCAGACTATGATAAACACGTAAATAACCGTTTAATTCCCAAAGCAGGGTAGACATAAAGACTTTCTAAGGAAATACTTGCCCTTGATTTTGAATTATAAATAGGCACAGACAGCGGGAGGCAACTTTTTATACTATATATTGAACGCTTACGACATGTTTTAACACATTGGCGGACAGTGAAAAAACACAATAGATTTTTTATTATTATGACGGCTATAGCTTATTCACTGTCCGCGAAAGAGTTAAGAACCAATGGGAGTTGACAGTAGTAGTCAATTCGTACACTTCATCAGGCTTATTTAAGCCAACGTTTGCCAAAAATCTATATGTTTGACGAACCATCAGCTCATTAGTTGATAACGGTTAATCAGATTACGCAGATTCCTAATTAAAATACATATTGATGGCAGTCAAATACACACGGGCACGTCAAGAGCACAAACAAACAGTGCATAAATCTATATTTATAAACATAAATATCACTTGCTCACGTTCCCATACATATACCTATCTAAAACGTATCAGCTATTAAAAGGGAATTGTTAGATTTGCCAGGGTATAAAGGAATGTGTTTTTCAATAGAATTGCTCAATTCACCTGCACCAGCTCAGCACAGCTCTGGTGGAAACGCAGCCTTAAGACAGAGTTTTAGCGGAGCGAGATTTTTGTGCGTGCAAAATAAGCGAGACATGTGTTGCGAGGAATGTGTACGGAGTTATTGTGTCCATAGAGGGTGTTTGTTGGAAGCAACTTGGCGTCTTACTAAGCATCCTCTTACGCCTCACACGCACGGAACATTAATGCGCATTTTTACAGCTCAGTTACAAATCCTCGCACGAAACATTTCTCTCGCACATGTGTGGTGGAAAAGCAGTTTTAACGTCCAAAGAGGCCAAGAAAGCATGCGATCTACAATCTGTTTCATTTTTCATCAAAATATAAAACTACGCGGACGATATTGGTGTTCATAAGTAGAGTGCAAGCAGAAATATTAATACTAGTTGACGTTATTACTCAGGTAGCCTATACGTGGCCAATTGTATTAAGTATAACTTATAACAAATCGAATTAGTCATCATCCGTTAAGTTACACAACGTTACGATCTGGATGTTTTTTTCTATAATATGTATTCAATAGATAAGACTCAAGCTGAGTTGGTATGCACAATAATATTAATAGCAGTATTTTTATAAGATGTAAGGGACAATCGGGGACTTATTGGTGGGCAGTTAATGATCAATCACCATCAAGTCCGCAAAATAAATTCCAACGGATGAACTCAAATTTTGAGTAGGAACGTCATTTTCTGACAACTCACATTTTCAATGGGGAATTTTCTTTTCCAAAAAAAGTTTGACAGTAATGACAGTTTTCCGCCTGAAAATCTGTCAGAAAACCGTCACAGAAAATTCCCCATTCGAGAGAATAATTTGACAGTTCCTATGCATACAATATGATACTTTATTGCTATGTAAATGAAACTAAAACTAACCTACGACGCGTAAAATATACTCTAACTTGATTGCAGCAGAGTACAAAATTGTGTGAAAGAGTACTGACAACTTACTCTCTAGAATTAATTATACGAGTTTAGATCATGTTCTGAGAAGATCTCCTTCCTAAAACCTAATACTAAAAATTACTTACATGGGACAACATCGCCGCGGCGTCTTGTGACCAGATTCAGTGAAGCTCAAACTTGTGATCGTCATTCTGAAAAAAAGAGCGAACATTTTTTTAGGCTTAGATCAAAGGCATACTACCTGTACACTACAAATGTTAATGAGCTACCGGAGTCTGTGTTTCAGTACAGTCTGGAGTTCTTCAAGTAACGTGTAAATAGGTACATAATGAACAAGTGTGCTCCATCGTAGACCACGTCGCTGCTTAACATCAGACACGATGGTGGTCAAATGAACACACACAGTGAACAAGCCACTGTGTATAAATAAAAGATATCCCTACAGTAGCCTACCTGTTCCGCGTGTTATTTACGCTTTATTCCGTTTTTGTGAGATTTATTTCGGTATACAATATATACTTTATCCTACTCCAGGTTATAAATGGCCACCGAGTTTCCTCCGAAATCCATTGAACAATTTTTCATCTACAAAACACGATGAATGTCACGTGTGTGATTTAACAGACAATGAAAAACACAATAAGTAAACGCCCTCGGTTCATATCCGAATTAATTGCTGTATAATACAATAGCATACCCGTATAATCTTACAGAGGAATGACACGATAACCACATAACCTTTTACAAACCGGATTAGCTACATGAAGAGCAGTTCAGAACAGGATTCCAATCAGATCCGTTACAAAAAAAGGTTGTGGTATACCTCAGGATCTCCTTTTATACGAAGTAAATAGAATACTTGACAGTCTATCATTTTATACTTCTATCCTTCTTTGGTGACTTACTAAATAGAGACAGGACTACAAAGCTTCAAACCACTCATTTAAAAATATCCACAAATTATAGAATGTTTCTTACAGACATGTCATAGGAGCAGACTATGGGATCTGAAGATTTACGTTTATTCAGATAGTTTTGTATTGTTCAGTAAAAACAAATAGCAGTTTTCTTATCAGTTCAGAATTTTACGGTTCTGTACCATTGTTTAGTGTATCCATGTTAGTCACACTTTGATATTCGTAGTTGAGTAAAGGCCGATATGGTGTTATACCACATAAGGTTTTGACCACCACCATCCTGCTTGATGTTAAGCACCACTGGGTAAGTAGGTAGGGAAAGCGAGTGTTTCCGATCTCTTACCCTAGAGTTTTCATCCTGGGGTGAAAACTGGGAAACGTTCGTCCGAATTTACCCCAAGCTGGGTAAATAATAGGAATCTTGATTTATACTCACTTCCTATTCACCACTGCGATAATGTATAGTTGTCTACCAATACACTTGAAAGCTTATATAGAGGTAGAAACATAATTGAATACGTAGTAATCTCTTCTAAAAAATACTAACAACTCGTCCAAGTATGTCAGTAACGTGATTAGCACTGACAGTCCTCGACTGTACGAAGGGTGAAAAGTCGGAATATGAAACCACAATGGAGTCCTTTTTAATCCAGCTTAGGGTGAATTCTCGGACATACGTTTCCCAGTTTTCACCCTAGGCTAAAAACTCTCGGGTAAGAGGTCGGAAATACCCGGGAAAGCAAGTTACTATGAAAACCAGTATCTACAAAACGCGTGCTCCGACACCCTCTTAACTGTTTTTTAAGATGTAGGTCACATACTTTTGGACATAACATCCCACCCCAGCCCCCCTAGCAAAGCACTTCAAGCAAGAAATTACAAGACGTACCAGGTACTGCGATTAGTTGAAGCAAGAAAAGTCGCAGGATGTGTGACATAGCAGCCAATCACAGCGCGTATTTGTTCTACGTCTTGTCTCTCTTGACGCTGCAGGACTGCAGGTGGTGTGACATTTTGTCGTACAGGATATATTTAGCTGACTCCACCAGACTAATAGGAATTTAGTTAGACAAGAGGTAAAGGGTGGTCATTACCACCTTTACCCTTTATAAGTGACAAACCTTGTGTCCAACAATTAAGGATCCTTTAAATCTACTTTTGTACTAACTTTTTGAAACTGTTTAATACAGAATAATACACATCCCACCTCGCCAGGTCGTAGCTAAGTTCACTTTTTTTTAATTTTTCAAGCTTTTAGCGGAGAGCGTCCATCAGGATGCAGTGCAATCCCCTAAGGGATCCTAGTGAACTTGTTGGTTGAAACTAAGCTTATTTCGGCGGAAGAGCATGTCATACCTACAAGGTTGTGCTTGCAAGCTCGTTCATTTGTAAAATGTCATCACCATATAAAAATATTCAGAGAGAAATACATCTTTGGAAAATGGAGGAGTTCTATCTACTTTTAATCTTTAAAAAAGTAAGTCTTAATACACACGCACAAAGAAAACATTTTTATAAAGAAACAAAACTTTTCTGCATTTTCAGTTTTGCAAAGAAACTGCAAAACCGAGGATCGTAATGAATGGAAAACAGACATACGAAAGTTCATTCATGGTAGAAATGACGAGCACTAGTGATGTTATGGTATATTTCATATCATATTTCTATACGTAAGTATACTTAATAAAACATGAGGATCAGTAGTTCTATCTATAACAATGGGGAATTATCGACCCGAAATGAACTACCTAGGTACGAGTCATCACGTCTCCTTTTCTATTAACCTTATTTTAGGATTATGAACTTGACAATGTGTTCTGTATTGTTTAATATGTTGAGTCAATGGGATATGATCCAATTATTGTCAAGCAGTGGCGACTCCAAGGTCAAGGCGGCGGGCATCGACTGGAGTGAGAAGGAGACGGGAGCACTGAACCGAGGGAGATGGAAGGAGGTTTGCCTGCTGGGACCCTACCTACCGACTGGCCACCCTTGGACGTAGTGGCTCAGGCTGTACCGGGCGCTCCGGCAATAATGCGGGAGCGGTCACCGTGAGGTTTTAGTGGACGCGAGTCCCACATAACCCCACCGCTAGCGGGGACAGCGGTGGGGTATACATGACGGATTTCCCCACGATAAAAAAGGGACCCTGTGTACCCCCTGGATATGCTAGGACTTAAGTAAGTACCACAACAGTAGTAATAGTTTTTACTAAACTTTAAAAAGGAGTCTTTCTCAATTCGACCGTTTATAGGTTTTTTTTTTGTTTGTTCGCGGATTACTTCGTCGTTTATGAAACGATTTTGACGATTTTTTAAAGAAGTCACATTCAAGCTTGTTCCACTATAAGGCTATCAAGGTTTGATAATGGGGAAACTCATGGGAACTTTAAAAAAATCATATGGACGGGCGCCTATAACTAGTAGAGGTAGATTATTTTTTTCTTTAAAATTATTTCGAAGTCCATTCCGAGGGAATTCTGTTTCTATACATTGTTTCAAAGGATTTAATGTCCGTTTATGTTGAATTTTATGTATGCAATGACGTTTTTTGTTTGAACATTTAATTTATCTTTGTTTGACATGACAGTTATAAACATTAGATTGTTATACCTATTTGGTAGAGATTCATTATGTCATTGTTCAATGATATAGATACATACAATTATTATGTCTAGGAATCCCCGTAAAGATCGCAATATTTTTTTTAACACAATGAACAAGAAGCGTTTGACCACCATCCTTTTTTATCGTGGGGAAATCGGTTATAGATACCCCACCGCTAACGGGGACAGCGGCGGGGTTCTATGGGACTCGCACCCACTAAAACCCCACGGTGACCGCTCCCGCGTTATTCCCGGGGCCCCGGAACAGCCTGAGCCACTACGCCCAAGGGTGGCCCCAGGCGCGCTAGGCCCTCGCGGACCGTCACCGGAATGGGGGCGATCTACGCACCACCAGCTCACGATGTCGTACGGCGATAACAGGGTCACCACGCTACCGCAGAGTCCCCGCCCGCGTGCCACAGCCCCTACGCCCTTTCAGTCGCCTTTTACGACAGGCAAGGGAAAACCTCAGTCCTATTCTTAGGCTCGGAACTGCTGGGCACTTGACCACCATCCTGCCTGATGTAAAGCAGCGATGTGGTCTACGACGGAACACACTTGTTCATTAGGTACCTATTTACCCGTGACGTAAATATTTATATCGTTTTAACTGCAATAATGGATAACCATGATGACATCATCAGATTATTCCTATTTCGGACCCATTAGTAGGTACTTCGTTAGGTTTAGCTAGTTTAACTCCGTGAGATAAAATACAACACCACTGCGATCGCCAACCAGCCTGCCAAGCGTAGTGATTATTGGCATTTCCCCTTAAATTACTATGTTAATCATCGGGGGAGGCCCTCATGTGGCTGATGACGATGACGTATTGATGCCGAACGACTAAAAACTTTGCAACCTGTGACCATGTGAAGAAATTTATGGTTGCCGTGTCTTAAAAAATCTTTGTTAAAGGATTGATCAAAAATCTAGGTCATCCCAAAATAGACTAAGATTTATCGAAGATAATAATTTTAAAATGTATGTCCTAATCGCTCAGGATTACGGTCTAGAGTTGATGACAATATAACATTTAATAATTAATTATATTAATCGTTTGAAAATAATAAAAATATTTTTCACACGAATAATTAACTTTTGTATCATGATCGATGATGATAATGAAATAATGAAATAATCAAGCAGCATTGATGATATAGACGCATCATCTTACAACATTTAGCATATATCTGTTATGAATGATTAAATACTTACGTACCTACAGGTAAAATCTGACGTTTTTATAACTTTTTTATCTAACTTTAGTTACCTAACATGATAAACTGCGGTACAATTGTATGCAACTATGTACAAATCTGACTGAGAATGTCATACTTAAAACACTATTGTGATATCTAGTTACGTTCCTATAAAAAAGGCAAGAAAACGTTTAATTTTAAAGAACCAAGTTACTTACATGCTATCGTATGCTTACAAACAATGCGCTGGCGTCGAATACCAAAACAAACTTGAACTAACACAATCAACTCGTGGCTCACTTCACTTCATTGGTCATTTCTCGAGTGATTTTTTTTTTAAAAGAGCTCCTTATATTCTTTATTAGGTTTATTGAATAATTGCCGGAGGATTGAGTGCTTGCGGTGCGGGTCCCGCGCACATGCCGGCTTCTGATACACTGACTGGCGTAATCAACCAGAACCGTTCACAGTGAATGATGTGCCGCGACCTTTTTTTTTCTGAATGGATTGTGTAACTTGATGATCATCCTCTTTAGAGGTCAACAGGCTTTACAGGTTATCCTTCCCAGACGGGTCAGTGGCAAAACCTTGTCTCCATGGCCTATATAAACATGTTTTGACTTTTTTTTCGGGTATTTTTTAACAGTTTTGACTGTAGGAGTAAGTAGTTTAACTATAATATGTTTCCTAGGCCTTTACTGTGTACTTCAATGTGCAACAGATAGGTAAATTGCCTAATAGACTGCGCGCGTATGCTTCTTGTAGTGCATAACTTTAAAAATTAAAATTCTAATGTAAAACATAAATAATAAGTAATATTATATTCAGTACTCAAACAAGGCCAAGGGAGATTAGACAGGGATTGTCTTATTTAAGATAAGAAGTTTAGTTTATATCATTTGTATGCGACGTTTTGTAAAATACCTATGTTAGTAAGACGCTAAATTATTATACCCAACATTAACACACTCTTTTGAGCAAATAAATGAATCTGAAATCTTGTAAAAAAAAATATCCTAATCAATAGGTTTTAAAACTAAAACACTAGGGTTTAATGAGTTCTATTCAATGCATTTGTTACAACCTAAAATAGTACCTACCAAAAGGCCAAACCACTTACTTACTTAGTGTAAAATGTTTTGTCACTAAGACCCACTTTCTCTCTCATCATCTCTTCTTTGGGAATAAATATGAAAAACTTACCGTCTCTTACGACATTGTAGTCCCACGTTCGCTGTGTTGGGTAGAAACAAATAACTATCCATTACTAACTATTGGTAATACTTTTCGACATTATAATCATTTCATAATAACTTTCTTTGAACTCCTGGATCATATATTTTCAAACAGACATACACTTGATCCGTTTTAATATGGGTAAGTAATAAATCAACTTTTTCTTTTACAACAACCGGTTCAATGAAGATAATTTAGAAGCGTTTGTCATTTGTGGCTTGACTTGTGCCAAACGATAGGTAGGTAGACAATTTTTTTAATGTGACGGACTAATTTGACAGTTCCTATGCGTACAATATGATGATTTATTCCTATGTAATTTAAACTGAAAATTGAATACCAACATTTAAAGATTGTCATCGCGTATAATATACTTTAACTTGATTGCAACAGAGCACAAAATTGTGTGAATAGGAACTGTCAAATTGGTTCGTCGAATTAAAAATTGGACTTTAGGTATTTTCTATCTATTCTCGGAGTAACACGTGCCCTTAGAAGAAAAAAAAACATATCTACATGTGGTAATATCTAATTCCGATTACGTAAGTTACCCACGCATCGTCAGACGCTTAGTTAGTATACATCTCAGGGAATGAAGGGTTGGATATATTCATTATGGTAATGTTTCGAGTGTCGAGTCGGTCTGAATATGGCATGCTGTCACTGTCCGTTCTATTTGGAGTAAGAGTGACAGGATGCGACAATTAAAACAAATCGATAGATACCGTTCACAGTTATTTTACCTCTGGCTGTAATGTTGTATGATGTGATGACCTGTGTAATAAACACAGGTTAAATAACTGAACGGTCTGCAGTGTTGTATTCCTGAAATTGGTCGAGTTATTTCACCGTTTTGGACCGCATTTGGACCGTCCATCAGTTATTTTACTTGTGTAGTAATCTCTCCCAACATAAAAACCAGAGCCAAAGTAACTGAACGGTCAGTAAGGTCGGCCAAAAAAGTGGTCTGTCAGTTTCGACACACTGACACTGGGTAATTGACATTTGTTCTATAAGCACATGACGTTATTAATACAACATTAGTGCGTTTGTCCTTTTCTTTCTCCTGAAAAAGTTTCTCTGCCACTTTTTCAGGAGAAAGAAAAGGACAAACAGACTAATGTTGTATTTCTGAGTCACTAAACAATAAAAGAATGGCCTTCAAACATCTTGTTTTGAATCTGGACTATCTATGTACTAAAGAAGAAACTCTTAATTATTCTGACGTCTTTAAAGAAAATATCTACGAAATGGGTCATGAATCAAATTGATTCGACTGTATATTATAAAAAAATATAAAATGACAGTTTTTGTTTGAACAATCAAATATTTGTTTTCAAAGCCATGACTATCATGAATAAGTATTATTAGAGCTGTGAGTTGTTATATTGTGACAAATAAAAAATTGAGCTAATGCCGTTCATATTCCAAACTTAGTTTAGTAGAATAGATTCTTGGCCGACTGTACGTATTCATTATTGTCCGTCTCATTGATGAACTTAATAAATTGGACATGGTCTGTCATGCCGAACTATTTCAAAGTAAAGAGACCGCGGCGCTGCTGGGCTGCGGGGTCAGGGACGGCAGAGCGGCGGCGGCGGCCGAGGTCTGCTCCCAAAGAGTAATAAAATTCGTCATCGATTTGTCACTCCACCATGTTATCTATCTACGTGTTTCTAATTAGAAGATCATTCCATTTCACACAACGAATATGTAGCAGGTAGGTAATTTGAAAGTGTCCGTAGAATAAAGACACACGACTTTATTTGAACTGTGCTAGACTATAACGAGGTACATTTTTAAGAAATCACTATATGAAAGACAGAATCGAAAGTCAATAAAAAGCGTAAGCTTTAATTAGTCTAAAACATAGGTGGCTCACGGGCCAAGGGTTTAACCGTGATTCATGTTGATTATAAGTTCACAAAAAATCGCGATGACTCCAGTAGGGACGTGATGGCATATCCTATACTTGGACAGGCGCTGACAAATCCATTGCATAATTAGGTATATCGGACTTTCTCACCGTTTTAGATATAATGTAACACACGGATTGTTTAGAATAATTATAAACCCATAATAAATGCAATACTAGGCCAACATCGAAGATTAGAAACTTATATGGAATTCTCATATGTCTGGCACAACTCGATACGGGCGCGCGCTAGGATTTTTGTAGGGAAGATAACCTCACAAAATTTCTGAGCGAAATTGGAGAAAAGGCTGAGGTTCGCCTATTCAACGCCAGGGTGCACTACGGAAATAACAGGACAGCTTGTGCATTCCTTGGAAGAATTCTTGTTCCGTAGAGTATTATACACATGTATTCCCTTTTTTAAAAGAAATAACTTATCTCCTTTCTCGAAAACCTAATAAAATCCTAATAAATCGTTCCTTACATGGCTTACATGTTTGCACAGAAATGAAACCTTCATTTACGAACTGAATCAGTCGATTTTTATTAGTTACGTAGGTACTCCATTGTCAATTACTTTCCTCCAAGAGCACTTCCTTCTTCCAGGTCGTCGTCATCAGGGCAGGTCTCGTGGAGAAGCTCTCGGCCCAGGCTGATGAGCTTAGTCATGAATACGCTGGACATGATGGCTCCGTTGATCGTCCTGTTCTTGCCGTCTCCCGGGAGTACGTGCACGATCTGCACATTGGCCGGCTGGGACAAGCTGTCACCTGATCACAAACAAAAGGCCCTTATCAGTATCTGTAAGTAAATCGCCATCTGTGAACGGAACCTCTTTAGGAAACAATACGGCAAAGGAAAAAGTGGACTTTACCCAAATTACGAGTAACAAAATCTTCCAAATAAGTAATTCACTAATTATCTAGATTTATATAGTTATTTCACACAATTGAGAATTAATTTTATATACCGATTTGCAATGCCCTTGCAGGGCGCATGTTTTGGAAATTTATTGTGGAACACCTGTGTACCACATGCAAGCAAATAAATGATTATGATTATAAGTACGATAATATGATATACGATAGTATGCAATGAAGGTGCGACTGGGAGAAAATATATAGATGAATAATCTCATGCTATATACATTTCGCAGCATTATGCTCTCAGTAGAATGGGAGGTCACCGTAAATGTAACTTTTATTTTCCCACACTGATTTTACAAATAAATAGGAACAAATATAAACTTTGCAGGAGATTCACGAATGACTTCTTTTATTTCGGATTCATCACACGATGTCAATTGTTTTTTGCGACTAGAATTTTAAATTACTTCGTGAAACTGTCGTTAGTTCTAAAACACTACCTATTATACCACATTAAATAAATAAGAATTATTCTTCGCTACATTGACTTTTATGGCAGCAAGTTTTTGTGTGGTCTCTCCATTCAGGTTGTTATTTTAGCCACCTACCTAACTGTCTACGTTTTTTTGTTAAAGATTCATCAAGCCATAAAGATAATTATTATTTCGCTTACTAACATAAAAATGTATTCAAGGTTCAAGAACTTCAAATGCACTGAACACAGCAGAGAAACACAATATATTTTTGGTGGATATGGATTGGATATTATGCATAGGTATGCATAATACGCTAACTACATACATACGCTTCACGCTATCTGCCGTTTTGGCGGTTTGGCCTGAGATTGCAATTATACGGAGTCTAAGGATCCCGCGCAATGATTTTAGAAACTTTGTTGGGCTCGTCAATATCAACAACTTTTACTATGGTGAAAATGCGGGAAAAAAATCCAATCTCCATACAAAATGTCCGGAGGCCAACAATTGTCTATGTTGTATAGAGATGAATATTTATTTCCCCGCATGACCATTGCTCGGGGCTTCAACCATGTCTTCATTTGGCACGGTGTCCTGACAAATCTCTTTCTATTTATGGTACCGATTACTACGTTTTTATAATAGGACAACCAGGAGAACGGCAAAACGTCATCCATATCAGGTGCATTTACCATTTACACTAACCAAACGGTTTGCGTCTACCTTCATAGTATGAAACGCCAGGATGTGGAATGACTTGCTGGAGTCTGTGTTTCCTGCGCAGTACAGTCTAAAGGTCTTCAAGTCGCGGGTAAATAGGTACTACCTAATGAACAAGTGTGCTCCATCGTAGACCACATCGCTGGATCTCACATCTGGATGGGAACATTAGGCAGGATGGTGGTCAAACGCTTGTTCATCGTGATTAAAAACAAACTAAAACTACGCCACATTTCGTCGCGACATTTCTGGGGTGGCCTCAAACTTCTTACATCACTCGTAAAATGTTTTTCGTTTATCAACTTCCCTTCCCATCTTTCCAAACCATTAAATCATAGGGAGTTATTATCTTTGTATAAAACGCATAAATGGATGTTTAAAAGACAAGCTTGACTTATCTAGTAAAATTTGTTTGAGTAAGCATTTGCGCCTCTTCTAATAAGTAGGTAATTCACGTAACTAGGTCACTTTTTCATGACCATCATACAGGAGGACATGAGATACGTTAATAAACTACATAGTTCGCTCTCCATTTGCAGTTATGATGAACAATTTAGTGATTATGTGCCTTATGCTAGCCTGCGATATAAATCCAAAACTTTAGATGTCTTCAATTGTCACAGTGTCCTGACAAATCCAAACTACTGATGATGAAAATAATGATGAATTTCTTCCCATACACGGCTTAATGTAAGGGCATAACCGGTCTATAAGAGGGATCAATGGGCGATGGGTTGGACATATATCATCGATACTCTTATTACATTTCCGTCAAAACCTCAGGTTCAAAGTAATTTAGGAAGTCCCCTAAAGTTTATGGACAAGCCGTTATCCATTACGGTCCCAAATGTTTGCATTACGTTATCTTACTTATATATCACGAGTAGGACTCTAATATGACTCTGATACCTACCTGAAAGTCCACTCATGACGACGGCGCATGCAACTGTGTCGAAACGTCGAGTAAAATAACTAAGGTAAGCTCGAGCTTATCTTTGATTATATTCGCGCCTATATAGCCGATGGACAATATTGAGTTAATTAAAGTTTGCCTTCCATATCGATGGTTCCTATTAAGAAAGTCGGATCTACAAAATGGATCATATTCAGGAGAGAAGAAAGAAGTTAGTTTTGGATATATAAACTACTTGTGGTACATACTTCAAATTTACAACAGCTTATAACCTTTGGTATCTTTAAATGATGTAATATACGTAATAAGTTTTATAGATCTTAATATCGCCATTCGCCAATCTAACGGTGTGGAAAAGTACATATTTCTATAATTACACTACTAACATTTTTAACTGGGACCATCGATACAATGTGCTCACCAGGCAGGAATCCAATCCGGTGCTCGATGTAGCAGTACATGTAACCGATGACCGCGCCCAGCGCCACAGCGGACAGCGTCACCACCAGCACGGCGCTCGTCAGCACCACGCACGACACCCATTTTGGTTTCCTTCATAACAATTTAGTTAACCCTTAGCTGCATAGTGATGTAATACTACATCAGTATAATTTTACTCGAATTTGTTTTTCTAGCCGTCCCATCTAAAGATTTTTCATTCTAAATTATTGTCAAAGCGTATGAACGCAGTTTTCACTTTAGACCACTTTTAATTTTTTATATTTTTTCCCATCATGCAGGCCACATAATTTAAGAAGGATAGGTTTTTATTCAGCCAAAAAAAAAACTTGCAGTTAAGGGTTAAAATAAGTAAAACGTACAATGCGGCTCCCTCCAACCTGATGGACGTAAGAACTAGGACCGTTGGCCTTTGGCGGTTGAATGAGAGTGGCTGAAGGTCATGCACAGGGCGCATTCTGGAGTCTCTTCACAAGGATCTTTTAGCGAGTGAGTGTTATGAATATCATACTGCGTGTAAAATGACTCCGAGCCCGAAACGTTGTTGGGCTCGTCAACGTTTCTAAGACCATTGTTCGGGGTCCTTTTACACTCTGTATATTTAGATTCCAAGTGACAAATCGAATTAAATGGATTAGTGATGATTTGATGATTGATCCTTACTATTTTTATATCTAAAACTTTCAGGTTTTATTGATCTTGAAAGGGCTATGCCACCAAAGTGTCTGTTCATCGAATTATCGAGTTTGTATTTTATTTATTAATATTTTTTTTTAAAAGAGCCCTGAACTTCTATTACATTTCATATCACTAATTTTACCTTGCTTCATCATCACGTCAGGCTACTGATGTCCACTGCTGCATAGACCTTCTTAAAGGCGTCATGACGGTATAGGAATATTACAAGTATATAAGAATCAAGATAACATTATAATGGACTTTATATTATTTATCAGTGTGCGTGTCTTGTCACATATGTGCCCAATTGAAATGTTGATGTTGAAGACTAATCTATAGATATAATCACTTCTGAACAGTGGAATATTTTAAGATTGGTCACGATTCATCATGGTGTCTTATTGGCTGATGGTGACATAGCATCGTTTTCAACAAATTCATATATTATGGTGTTGTACACATAAATAGTATAAAAATCATTAATTCTTTCAAGTAGGTTGTAATTTAGGATTTTTTAAGTCAAAGTTTTACTAGATACATACCTGAAAATAAAAACACACTAACACCCAAGTTAGGAGCGGACACTTAGTCAGAGGCACTTACCGATCAACTTCTCACGGTTCACAGAGCTAATTAAATTCGGATAATACGGGTTGGGTTTATCGCCGTTATATGGCCTCCTTGTGAACCCACTACGGGTTTTGTCACGATGGTGGACACTCACATAAGTTCGGGGACCTCAAGAAGTCTAAATAAGTTATGATTTCCAAGCCGTGTGACGGTGACGTCGAATAGGTGTGTCACCGCCCCAGCCCAACTTTTCCCGTCTTGGGGGTCGTAAGAGGCGACCGAGGAAACTCTCTAGAGGACGGGCAGCAGCGCTCTCTGTGAGTTAAACCATAACACCACTGCGATCGCCAACTCGCCTGCAAGCGTAGCGATTATTGGTATTTCCTCCCAAATGATAATCGAAATCATTGGGGATGCTCTCGTCCAGCTGTGGACGGATGTGGCTGATGATGATTTTTGTGGATTCCGGGACATGTGGTTTGAAACTTCATCTCCGGACCGAAGGTACGACTTATTGTTCCTAAAATCATGAAAGGTACAGGTCTGCCCATACTGATATGGGTTGTACATACATAGGTAAATAGAATGCATCAATTGCATGCAGTTATACCTGGCTTGTCATAGACCGACTACGATGTACCGATTTAGGTTTATTCTGGCTATGCGTTAGCGTCTAGGAAGGCACATGTTGACATTTTTAACTCATTACTATGTTACAGATGGCTGTAGGGTCAATGTGATCCTAAGGTTATGTTACGCCCACTTTTGTGGATTATGGACGTGTATGTTGTAGTGTTGATAGAGGATATAGATATTTATAGGCAGAAACTTACTTTTTCAGCACAGTAAAATAATTGTCGGTCTCCGAAAGCATAGTCATTTTTGTTGGAACAAAACCTTCGAGTGTGTTTTCAGTGTATCAATGATCTATTTTTAATTTAAATAAACCTATATGCTAAAATTAATAATTTAATCACATATAAACGTAAACAAACAGTTGATGGGCACGAAAGGAAATGTCAAAAATAAAAAAGAATATGTTTGAATAGAAAAAGTACCTATGGTTTTTGCGCGTAGAAAAGTACTGAAAAAGAGGAATCCCATTTGACTCGTTTGTCATTTCCGCGTAATGCGCAATGCATTATTGAAATAATTAATGACCCACTCTAATATTACTTATGTAACGTGACAAAAGACACATGGTCTAAAATCCCGAGTCAACAAAAAAGTACCAACGTAACCGTGCGTTTCCATCGGCGAAAAATGCACAAGAAAACATGTTTGACATGGGCCTAGTGATCCGGAGCTTTAGTCTACTGCACACTCGTAATGGCGAATTTTCTTTGACGTTTTTCTGACAGATTTCCGGGAGGAGAAATGTCATTGCTGTCACTGCAGTCCGAACATCTGTCAGAAAAAGGTCAAACAAAATTCACCATTGCATCGCTCAGTAATCGTAGCTGTCAACAATGTGCATTGCTGATTCCGTCACATTCATTCCACTATCGTCAGTAGTAAAACAGCGATGCACATCGTTGTCCGCTACGACGCCAGAGCGATGCAACTACCAGAGTGTAGCAGATGTGGCTCCCACTTAATTTGTTCGTGAAATATGTACTTATCGTACAAACTGCGATATAAACTGGATATGTGTCAAACAAGTATTTTTTCTGAACTTTTGGCCGGTGGAAACGAAGGATTAAACTGTAGTATTTAACTACAACTTTGTATACGGTTGGTAGCACAATGCTTTGATAGCTAATAATGGTTCACTTATTATAAAGTAGGTAATGGCGGGGACTAAAACCTGTTGTACAGTTCTTTCCGCGTAACTAATTTGTACTATCGTGTCAAGTCACAGTTTTCTACAGTAATAGCACTAGGCGCGGACGGACGGACTAAACGAAACTATATCTAAGATTCCTATATAGTTGACATATGAACGCAAAAAAGGGAAAAATAATAGTCTGGAAAAAACAGACAAAAAAACTTTGGTCTTGTACCTATTAGAAAAAAGAAGTTGAAGTTTTATTCAGTTTCTCTATAGATGATATTATTTGATAGATATCTGTTTTGTCTCTGATTCTTTTAGCGCTTTTTTCTTTGATGTTGCTGAAATAATGTAAGTTGATTTTAAGTCTTCAACAGAATTGATTTACTTTATATTTTAGAGATTTTTTTTAAAATAAGTTAATCTAAAGAAGTTCAGTATTTCAATACAAAATGGGCTGTATTTTCTCAACTACAGTTGGATTAATAACAGATTGTTTTTATCATATAGAAAAGTAAGTATACCCATTTATCTATTTTTGTGGATTTGAGGACAAGTTCTTTAATAGTACATTGCTCTATCTTACTATACCTTTTTCTAGCTGCACCCATTTCTGACCTTTTCTGTTTTCGGCGACTTCTACTTGGGTCAACCCTCTGTACAGCCAGCGTAATCCCTACATATTTTTTAATATAGTTAGTGATACCCCTTTCCCCTTAATCCTCCATTCTTAAGTATATCAGCAAAAACACGGCCAGTAACGTCAAGAAAAGTCCATATTTTATTTACTAAACCTCTTTACGAGTACGATTTATTTGATAAGATATAAACAAGACCTACTATGTTAGCTGTACCGAGGCAGTGTTCACCCAACCAGAAGTGACGAAAACAGAAAAGGCCAGAAAAAGATATAGGTGCAGCTAGAAAAAGGTACAGTCAGAAATAGTCAAGATAGAGTATTATTGGACTCTAAAAGAATCCTATACATGTATCGTCAAATCCTATGTAGAGGATGGCGCCTAGCACGCAAGAATCCTTTGAAGGTATATAAAAATTAAGCTTTTGCTATTCCCAAAATTCAGTATCCCATTTCAAAAACTAGCTGTACCATGGCGGTGTTACAAGCTATTTATCCCTTTCCGTGGACATTTCGAGATAAAATAAATCGTTTGCACTATTTCGCTGTATAAGCTATATTATTGTAAACTTTCAATTAAATCCAGTAATTTTCGAATGAAAGATGTTTGTCACATCCATCCAACTTTCCATACACTTTCGGTTTCATAATATTAGTGGCGTGATGAGGTACATTTACACCACTAATATTATGAGATTAATACTATTAATGGTCATGTTGAGGAACCTATATAACCTATATCCAAGATTACAAGAAATAGCATATACAAGAGTAATACCATCATTTTATTGTTATCGGTTGTTGGTTCTTCTCATTAATAATTCCTATTCGAATTTAACAAAACTCTACGAAGTACATTGAAAACAACCCGTAGAAATCGTATCTTCCAGCTTGACTCCGACGATTATTTTGAATTTTACAGCAATCCGTATCTCCATTTAAACATCTCCAACTTCACATTGAATACCAACTGAGAGCGATTAATAGCCGGTATATACCTATCCTCTGAAAAAGAGACCTCAACAGATGTAAACGGACACGAGCCACTGCAAAATATCTGTCAAAACAGAACCTGTAACATGGACGTGCAAGATTTGTGTGATACCACATGAATATGTTCATTGTTACGTTGGCTGACCTGGCTCGCTGTGAGCGATAAGGTCGCCTTTTGCAATTTTTCCATTGTAATTTTTTAAATTTGTAACGCAAGGTATAAAAAATAGTACATATATTAATTTATTCCCTAAAAGATACACCGAGACCAAGATATAATGGTTTTGTTAAATACGGCACAGGTTTGGCACTGTAAGTTAATAACTTGAGCTCAAATTAAAATTTTGATATTGTAACATACAATGGATCCTGTTTAACTTGGCCCTGGGTAACCTTTTGATGGTGTCGTTAACAATGAACTCTGGGATACCACGTAAATTTTTAACGATACCTACAAATAATGAGCCCTAAGACCAATTCAATTACCTGTCATTTATAGCACAGGTTTAAAGGTTATCTTTTTTCTAGATTGTCTTCTATATCTGTTCAAATGAAGTTAGTATCTGTCTTCTATATGTATAATACCTTCACATAAAGATAATGTTTTCATTTTCCTTAACTATTAATATTGATTTCGAATCAGGATAATTTTCCGCGCAACTGTCTTATTTTATTCTTCTCTTGATTAATAACAAAAACAACAGAAAGTAAAAATAGAGATTGATCGGTGCAGCCGATCACGCGTAATGGCCGCGACCAAGACAGATAGGGATTAATTTTTATGTAACTTCCTTTTCTGATCTGGGATGTAAATATGATGCATCAGCTGCCTGACTTCGTGGCATGTCGTAGAAGCCGACTGTGGAAATTGGAGATTTAGGTTTAATCAGGTTATGAGCTAGCAATTTGTAGCTGAAGGCCCATATGAAGTTCTTAACTCCTGAAGGTCCTTATGATCCTAAGGTAAGAAGTCCACCCCTTTTCGGGATTACGGATGCAATTAGATCCCAGAGTTATGTTACGTTTTGAGTGTGTCGTTAACAATGAAGGAATAAAATAGAGTGTATCTCGTTCACACACATATGGACAGAAAGTGCCGACATATGTCACGTCTCATCTTCTATCTTGCCTGCCAATGTTACATGTGGCCGTGGAGATGTAACTATTCCGAGTTAGTTAATAGATCGTTTGGGAAGCTGGGACCAGGCAAAGGGATTGACGGACAGATTAATTGGGAGTTCGTCGTTTACCTGCCGTGGCTGCCAGTTTAGCTAGAACTTTGTATGCATTACCGATAAATGGTGCTACAGTATTTTACCTAGCTACAACCGTCTAAAATGGAATGAGAGTTAGCTCAACCTGTATTATACAAGGTCAATGTAAAAACGAAACAGGTGAACGTCACTCAAGTCATGACACCGAACAATTTTGCCCAAGCAACACTATGTGAAAAACGAAAAAAGAAATACCTCGTCATATACTCGTAAGGTGACAATCAGCGTATCGGTGAGTTTGTATGAAGTTTTCTATTTTAGACACAGTTTCTTGGGGAAATTTGTTTGATTTCACGGGCTGAGTGACCAGAGTTTTGCCAACATTTTTGATTTAAGGTAGTATAGACGTGTAAAAGATAACGTTATATTTCTTAATTTGAGGATAAAAATGTAATTTTTAAGGATATTCGAGATGAAGAAGCTTAATTTGTCATGTAATCGCCACATCGTATTTCATACAACGGTGTCTCCGTTAGAAAGTAGTCTGAAAGTTTAGTCACTAAGATTGGTTATAGCATAAGTTCACCCATAGTATCTGTATAAAAAAGGTTACCAGAATGCTAATCGTTAGCAGGGTCGATGTCTTATTCGTACCTACTTACGAAATAGAACTTAAAGGAAAAGTGGCGCTGAGGTTATGCCGTTATTGGCTTTATATGGTTTTGCTATGTTGGTTTTCAAACAATGTTTTCGCGGTTGCGAAAAAGTGACCAACCAAAATGTTAGACGTCAACTAGACTACAGACGCATTTATTCTAAAAATATTCATTTATTTTCAGAATCACAGCATGCCTCGCGTTCCTTGTGGTAGTTTCATGCATCGTGCTGACTTTGGTGGTAACCATCGCCGTGAGCGTTGGACTCGGCTACAATTACTGCTTTGTGGAAATGACGTCTAAGGCCGCCAACGCAACAAATTCAGAAATATCTAAGAATTCAAGTTCGTATGACATTCACCAAAGTTAATTTCGTTAAGGGAAAATATAACTTATCCAAATCCATTGATTTGAAAATTAATGGTTTTATATTGGTTCTATTCTACCTCTGGGAATTGTTTTTCTGAGATTCATGTTTAACCTATTTTGGATACCAGCATTTTTTACAGGATAGTAGAATCCAGGTTTTACACCAATAAAAAAATAATAATTTATCCCGATGTTTTCTTTTCTTAGATCCCAATAGTTCCGGCGCAGCGGGGGACTACGATCCTGAAAAATCGAAATCAAGGTGGCCAGAGCCAGATCCTTCTAGTAAATTAGGACCAGGATGGGAGGCAGGTGGTTCTGGTAAAGGGTCACCAGGATGGGGAGGGATAGGTGGTTCTAGTAAAGTTCCACTAGGATGGGAAGGGACAGATGGTTCTGGTAAAATACCACCAGGATGGGAGGGGGCTGGTGGTTCTGGTAAAGGGTCACCAGGATGGGGAGGGATAGGTGGTTCTAGTAAAGTTCCACCAGGATGGGAAGGGACAGGTGGTTCTGGTAAAGTACCACCAGGATGGGAAGGGACAGGTGGTTCTGGTAAAGTACCACCAGGATGGGATGGAACAGGTGGTTCTGGTAAAGTACCACCAGGATGGGAAGGGACAGGTGGTTCTGGAAAAGTACCACCAGGATGGGATGGGACAGGTGATTCTAGTAAAGTACCACCAGGATGGGAAGGGACAGGTGGTTCTGGTAAAGTACCACCAGGATGGGATGGGACAGGTGGTTCTAGTAAAGTACCACCCGGATGGGAAGGGACAGGTGGTTCTGGTAAAGTACCACCAGGATGGGAAGGGACAGGTGGTTCTGGTAAAGTACCACCAGGATGGCAAGGCGGAGATGGTACTAATCAAACGACTTCAGAAGACATGGATCATTCAAAGTCAACGCCACCAGATTCGATAGAAACGAACGTTACAGGTCATACGACAAATGATAAGAATGGCACTAGCACAGATTCAAAGAATGTATCAACAGCAAACATGTCTACTCGCAAGCCACACAAGTTTACATCGACGACACAGCAACCGACAAGAGGTCTCCCAGGGCTCTACCTACCCATACCCACAAGTTGGTGATTTGATCGTTAACAATTAATAGTCGAAGAAATGTTCAAGATCAATTTTATAATTTGATATCTACATAAAGTGTGTGAATGTTTCTTTTTCTTGGTTATCAAGGACTAGTCCTCATCGCCTCAGTCCTACCTACGTTTCGGCGTACTGGCCTCTAACGCACACGTTTTCTTCACTCTATACAAATCATCTTTATACATCCCAGTTTGTTATCAATTTCCCCCCTTCCGGGGCGTTCACGACCACATTACAGAGTATTCGTGTCGGGCCCTCGTCCTGCTATTAATCACGAAACCTACGGTCACACATCATGTGATTGCGAGAGAGTTCAATGTCCTTTCTAAGAAGGTAGTTTTTAAAAAGTTTAGAATCAGTAATGGAAAAACGCGTACCAACAGGCACGGTTCTGCACCTTGTGCAGCGGTTAAAAAACATAATATTATTTTCTTTTCTAGATATTTTCGATGGACAACTGGGACCGGGCATTCATTTACGGAGGAGCGGTACTGGCGAAACAGTTTCAGACGGTGGTAGACTACTACCTCAAGTCCCTGTAAAAAAATCCTACGCACGAAATTACTTGAAGGAAAAAAATGGAGATGAATCCATTGACGGTACGTATAGCAATGAATACGTGTTTTCAGCTCAGTATTTATCAGAGTACTTTTTTATCACTATGAACAAGCGTTTGACCACCATCCTGCCTAATGTTAAGCAGCGATGTGGTCTACGATGGAGCACACTTGTTTATAGGTACCTTCACGTTACATTCACCCGCAACTTGAGAACCTTCAGACTGTACTGCGCAGGAAACACAGACTCCGGCAAGTCATTCCACATCCTGGCGGTTTGCACTATGAAAGTAGACGCAAACCGTTTGGTTCACGTTAATGGTAAATCCACCTGGTATGGATGACGTTTTGCCGTTCTCCTGGTTGTCCTATTGTAAAAATGCGGTGTGGGTATTATGCAACCCCGTAGCACACTCTCCGAAATGCATCCGATAGAAGATCGTTTTTATGAAATTATTCGAAAGTTTTAAGAAAAATTACATTTCGACCATGAACAACAAAACGAACTAACGTTTCTCTTAGAACAATTTGTTTCTTTCGGAATTTCCAACGCTATACATGATAGTTTGACACATGCTAAATCGCACAAAGCGTCGTGTCTTACTCGCGTGCTAGGGCTACAGATGGTATCTATATTATATTTCTAGACGTAGGTAACTAACCTTATACCATTTTCGTGGGAATTTTGACAAGTTTTATTCCGATTTGTGAGGTAAATTATTGCAAAGCTTCAACATAATCCGTTTAGAAGTTTTCTAGTGATAGTCCTTCCAAGTCGTAGTTTTAGTCGTAAAACATTAGTCGTATTACTTGGTTTACATTAAACTGCATTTGTCATACACATTTGACATACGTCTGTTACAGATCCTAGTTCAGAGGAATACGCAGAAGATAATTATTTAAGAAAACTTTTGAGAGAGAGAGGTTGAATATATTTTATTATTATAATTGTATACTTTAGAAATGTTATCTGAAATGTTATCTACACAGAAGTTTATTTTTGTCTTACTTAAGTTTAGAAGATATTTGTATACCTACTATTATATTATACGCATGATTAAAACTGATAATATGCTGTTTGACTTGTTTAATGAATAATGCTAAATTCATATTGGGTCCCCTTTTTTATGATTCCTCATGGATGGTACCAAACTGAAGAGTTTTCAAATTAGACTGTACGGTTCCGTAACATGAGAGCAATATTGTAGTCTTATCCGTCTGCAACAGTATTCCTTTATCGGCGAGAAGTTAAAAGTAGGTGAGTTAGGCAACAGCTGAGTTAGAGATATAAGTTTTTTTTTTTTATTCTAACACAACAAACTCAAACAGGTCCAGGTCCCGAACCTTGCCCTGCAACAACATTGCGTAACTGTATGTGTCGCAAAATGACACAGTTAAATCTTAGTGTGCTTTTGGTAGAGCATTGTTTCAAAACTCGCGTTTTCCTAAGAAGCTCAACTAAGAAGTAAAATACGTACACCTAGTAGTACCACCAGTGGTACTTCAGTGACTTTTTCATTACCGTGGTACAAACAGTGGGCGTGGTATATATGCCACCGTGCT
>SJJU01000555.1:0-99286 GCA_012932125.1 Conopomorpha cramerella | reverse complement strand
GCGTGCGCACCGTCAGCCTCGCCCGCAACTGCGCCTCGCTCGACGAGGCTGAGGCTCTGCTCACGGTAATCCGCTGTTGTCGTCGTCTATGGGGAAAACGTGCTTTATTAAACTCTAACAGATACAAACGCGTATCTGTTAGAATTGAATTGGCATCGAAACTAGAGGACCGATTTGAAAAATATTTTATGCTTGCTCACGACACAGTGGCGGCTACCCCGAAGATGTTCGTCGGGGCCTAAACTCTAGCTGCCCACGGTAATCCACTGTTGTCGTCGTCTATGGGGAATGAATAAAGCACGTTTTATTCATTCTAACAGATACAAACACCTATCTGTTAGAATTGAATTGGCATCGAAACTAGAGGACCGATTTGAAAAATATTTTATGCTTGCTCACGACACAGTGGCGGCCTAAACTCTCGTATGTGACAAATTCACATTAGTTAATAATAAACTATGAAAATTCATAATGCCTAAGGTACATCTGATAGTTTTTGACAGCGGTAGCTCAACCAATCATCAACCGCGCAATTCATAGTTCACAGTGAGAATGTCTTATATTATCATACTGATGACGTGCTTGTAAAATTGGAAATGCATATTATCTTGAAAATATTGCGACAGATTTGACATTTTAAACAAACCTGCAAGAATGTAATGACTGGGTTCTTGCTGACATATTAATTAAATCCAAAAGTGCTCTGGCGCGCCTTTGGGGAGGTCAATGTCCTGTAGTGGATGTCAGTGAGCTGATGATGACGATGATTCTTTATACAACTTTCCCTTTCTTACGCAAGATTGCTGTGTCCACCAGGATCTACAATGTGTTTGTACTTACCCATAATACTACAACCTAATATTACCATTGTAGAACACAATTAACACTTTGTATTTCAAATTCAAATAGTTTATTTGCGGAATAAGGGTACATAAGGTTATTAAGATATTCAGGTACATTTGTGTTCAAGCCATATTTAGCCTATTGTGGCATGCAAAATATTAATAAGTGGGCATTAAAATGTCATGCATTAGTAATAAAATATACAATATTATCATTGCCTAACACAATAAATAGGTAATTCTTAAATAAAATGTCAATACAATACAATCAAAATTCTAAATTCTTGTACTCAATAAATTCCCTGACAGTGTATAGTACACTTTGCGTGTGAAAGAGTAGTAGTGCTAAAATGTGGTGGTGGTCCTTGGTGTGCAGCGAGGCGGTCTGGGGCGCGTGCAGCTGGACGCGCCGCTGCTGTGGGCGCAGCGCAACAAGGAGAAGGTGGACGTGTTCCTCAACCTCGTGGACCGCACCACGCGCTACATGGAGCTCGAGCTGGCCGCGCGCGGCGGCCGCGGGCCCGCCGGCAGGTAACGCACTCGACTATACTCGCCGTCGTCTAAGTGCATGACATTAGACGCATGACAAAGCGATTCATTTTCAATTTTCCATCAGTCATGACATTTATGCAATGAACTACTAATACTAATTCAAACATCATTCATAAAATAAAATAAAAAATAAATACACTTCACGCCTTTAATCCCAAAGAGGGGTAGGCAGAGGCACTTGCTAAAGCAAGTACCCACGGTTCACCAAGCGTATATAACCCGACGTGACAGGGGGTGAGCCCATCGCCGTACATCATTCACTATATTAGGGGATAGGAAATCCGTCAATCACAGTCATGACTGTGGTAAAACTGAGATCAAAACGTTTCGTCTAATGTCTGCCTAACAAGCTAATGGGAGGTTTTCTGACAGGTGGCTTATTTCAGTTCTGAGAAATGTCAATAGGTGGCACTACCTAGACAGGGTTGTCGTTTCATATTAATTGTATTTTTGTGGACAATTCTAAAATTATTTTCTCCTTCAGATCATGTCGGATTAGCGCCATCTGTGAGATGTTTTGGAACTACTTTTGACATATTTGAAGCTATCAGAAAACCTCTCATTATGACACGTCGATTGACATGCCTAGCCTAGACTGATAGTGTTGTACAATATTCGAATGATTCGATTTATTTTAGAATCGATTTATGAGCGATGTTTTGGTACCATCAATCATAGTCTTCGTAAATGTTTTATGAGCAGCAGACAATGCATTCAAGGTGTCGGGGCCCATCAATGTTTTAGAAATTGCTTCTTAGATGACGCCGACCATACAATTTTCATTTTACGATGTGCAAAAAATATACACCTCACATCCTCCACCTTACATCCTCACTACAAATTTATTTTTTTAATCTATATATAAATAAAAATGAATCGCCGTTCGTTAGTCTGGCTAAAACTCCAGAACGGCTGGGCCGATTTGGCTTATTTTGGTCTTGAATTATTCGTGGCAGTCCAGGAAAGGTTTAAAAGGTGGTATGTTTGGTCAGGTGTATTTCTTCCAATATACGGGCTACAAAGGCAAAACAAATGTTTGCCGGGATAGCTAGTTTTCAACATAAACGTTTAATCATTTAAAAGGAGTAATCTTACCTATTGGTTTCCAACAGGTACGGCCCTCCACCAACCGACAAGGACGTCGTAGACCACTGCCCGGTGCGCGCGCTCGAGCGGTACAGAGAAACGAACGGCGTTCCCAATGCCAAGTAAGTATCGTATTGATTTAACTTTGTTTCCCCTGTATGAGTATATTTACTTACCTGACCTATCTGTATGTCTGTTACAAATGATGTCTTTATTGATATGCTATAGTACAATATTACATTAACTAGTGTGTTTTGACTTCAAACATATTTTTTTACGTAAGGTTCCGATATTACATGTAAAATCTTATTGTCAGTAAGTTCGCCTTGATAACTAAGGCAAACCACCCAACTCATGAAACGCCCACGGCGCATGACGTAGATGGGCGCGGCGAAACTCTCAGAACTTTGCGGGGGTGAAGCTCCGCGCGCGGGTCAGGAACGAACAGTGACATTGCTTAGTAGCTAAAGCTAGTAACTTGTGCCGCAACCCGCCCCCACCTACTTCTAGCCCCGCGGACGTTCCACCAATTTGTGGTTTGCCTATAATATAATTTGTGTTTAATGGCTGACTTCGGGGTCATGATCCGGAACAATATTTTCTTACTCGGCAAATGGCACCGATTTAATTGGTATACTTCTTTTCGTGAACAAAGTATTTTTTTTTATGTGACCATATATTTTGTTGTAAATGTTGGATAAAAAAGATACATCATCAGCCACATAACGTCCACTGCTGGACGAGGGCCTCCCCCAATGAGATCCGTCATTTGGGGTGAAATGCCAGTAATCGCCACGCTTGGCAGGCGGGTTGGCGATCGCAGTGGTGTTGTGGTTTAACTCACAGAGAGCGCTGCTGCCCGTTCTCTGGAGAGCTCCCTCGGTCGCCTCTTACGACCCCTATGACGGGAAAAGTTGGGCTGGGGTGGTGACACATGTATTCTATTCGCCGTCACCACACGGCAAAAGATACATTTAAACAAATTTAAAAATGTCTCAATCACAAAAATAACTATACTGTTGGAATCTCTATAACTCTTTGAGCTAGAAAATGTTAGTCCGGATCATGACCCCGAAGTCACCCAATATATTTATTTTTAAATTTTTTACAGGTTGGTAGTGATGTCCCTCGCGTCTCACCGCGTGGCGACGACAGACGGCTCTCACAGCGGCGTGTTGGACGTCGTCGGTATCGACGAACACGTGCCCGAACTACTCGACGCCTTCGCAGCTGGACTCTTCCAATAACATCTAACCCAGCCTTGTCCCGCGCCGACATACTTTGGGAATTACTTTCGTTTTTACCGAAGTATTGCCCACGATTCAAGAACATGTCACAACGGTTGAACGTGGTTGAATGTGGCAGTGACGTCAGCACATTCAATTTAGTCAGCATAACACGGTCGGTTTATGTAAGCGGCTTTTTTTATATAAGACAGTGAACATACAACAACAGGAGCGGATTGTTCATTCTTTGTATTGGCAATTGTCTGAAAATGTTGCGTTTTACAAAAGTATGTCGCACGTTAGTTACGTGTCTGTATCGTTAGATTTCGGTGGCACAAGCTAAGGCGAAGTTATTATTTTCATGGAGATACTTTCAAATGAGATCGTGACGCGCTTTACGCCGTTATCGAAAATTGAGAGAAGATACCACTCCATCGAAGTGTTTTTCTCTCGTCCGGTTGTTTTTTGCAACATGCGTTTTTGTTAGTTTATAATTATTGCTTTTGTTTGCCAACGCTCGCTTTACAGTCACAGAAATGACGTCACAATATTTTATTTCGACAGCAATATCGCTATTTAATATGTATTTAAATATGATTATTGCCTTGGTGATGGGGATCAGCGCAGCTTGGAATACAATCGATTATATTAATAGTTATAAGCGCAAAAGTATCGTTTTCGAAATCGTTTTTCCAACGTTTTTGTTTGTTCGTTTTTTTTTTAAATCGGAACAAAAGTACCATGATATTGACATGCAAAATATATGTCCCTTAGATTTATACGGTCGATAGATCCTCTCTTTGTACCTCATTAATGAATTTGTAAAGAAACGTGTATTCTAAGTAAGAAGTTTGATACCATGTTTTAAATTCTAAAGTGCACTCTAGTTTTTAAGTTATTGTGTTAATTTGTTTTAACCCTTACGCTTAGGTAACATGCAGATTAGGCTTAGTACATTGTATGACGCACTTATCATTATTAACTGTATAATCAAATACGATCTCCTGCATTTTTTTACTGCTACAGTCTAGAAGGTACACATTGACGACAATAATGAGAATATATTTTTATTCGTAATGCTGATAATGACTGTGAAATTTCTCGATCCAAAGATGAACTTAATTCATTACCTATATTGAAACGGAACGACATAATCTGTTCGCAGATTGAATTTGACTAGCCTTTTGGTGTATTAAGATTGATACAATCACAACTAATATTTTTTTTAAATGTTTTCCATTGGCTGCTTATCTATTATTTTTAGATAAATACTAAAAGTTACTTAAGTAATAATTTGAATCGCGGCATTTGCTGTGTTTTGTCTTGATTGTGTTTTGCAGGTAAGTCAAATTCTATTAGGTATTTCATTTAGGTATTAGATAGTAAGTTTGTGTGTGTATCGATATATTTTATAAATGGAATAATTATTATAACCTGCACTTAGATTATCTTTAGTCAGGTCATGGAAATCAACATCTCACAAAAAGAATGTATGAAGATTAGATTCGCTTATGTGAAGTTCATAAGAGGATATTTATCTTTATTTTTTTTTAATATTTCGACCCGTTTACACCTATTCTCATATTGTGTTCCATTTCAGTATTCCAAAACAGTCGGCACTTTGTAACGACGATAATTCGTTGTTTTAGGACACATTGCCAAAGTATTGCATTTGTAACTGAATAGAAATAATAAACGGAAAACGTTTCGCATGTTTTGTACAGAATATACCTGCAGCATCCGTAAATAACACAGGCGGTTACAAGACGCGACCTAGAAACGTCATGCAATGGGTTTATTCCGTGTTCCTCGATCGATTTACGGGTGGATTTTTCCGTGTAGAAGTTTGGAATAACCCTTGCATTCAGAATGCATACGAGCGCGATAGACACATACCAGCCTAATTGTCTTGACTAGGTCGCGTCTGGATTAAGACTGAGCCGTTCGTGTAACTTGATCATGGCCATCTGTGTTACCGCAGTAGTTGTACTTTCGGAACGTAATTATAGTGTTGTCTTGGTACTGACGTGACTGATCTGCCTTTGTTTTACAAATAATATGTACATGCTCGTATTAATAAATGACTCCCATGAGTGAGTAACACACGATTTTTTAAAGCGTGTATTTTTCGGAAAGAAGCGTGAAATGCGGGCGAATATTGACGGTCACTATGATCCCCTAAAGCTTGCTAGCGAAGATTGCGTGCACCTTTTATAGAGTTAAGTGACTGTCAATGCAAGTTGCATTCAATTTAACTCCTTGGTGATGTTTCACTGATGGTTGTTAAGCCAGAGACCGGTCTAAAATCGATTAGCGCATCATGATTGTCATTTGTTAATACGTGCCTTGAAACGAATCGATAATTGACAGGAATCTTGTATCGTAAACTTAGTAGTGTAAGCAAATCCTCTAGCATATTTGAAGCTGAGCGGTTTTCCAAATCTGTGATTACTTGGTACTCTCTCGGAATAAGCACTTTATTTATACTTACGGAACATGTTTGCGTACTGAATTTTGAACACTAGAAAAATAATTTTGAATACTTACCTAGTTGTTGTTTTTTTTTGTTTGTTTATTGCTGTTTGTTGAAACATGTAAATGTGTTAGTAACAATGTATGTGTGTATTGCGTATGGACGGTAAAGCGGCATGCGTCTTACAATCGCGTCTTTAATACCCAGTGGGGTATACAGATTAATTAATTGCAGTCATCGTGGCCCATTCATTTCTACCCTAAAAATGTTGAAGCACAAATTGAAGAAACTCTGTATTTTTGTTTTCAAAACTCATTTATGACGCATTTCTGCTTTCCCTTCGAAGTGTATGTTTTCCTAAGTTGGTCTATGCAGTATAATGTATGATTATTGGTATGTATATTAACATACAGATTGATGCATCGAATAATAACAATTGTATGTTTGTAATTTGTCTGAAATTTCATTTTGGGCTAGTCACATACACATCTGTATTCTGTGATCACAATATTATGATGCATTAGCTCGGATACTGGATGGTTTCAGGCCATAGATTTTTTGTATGTATATTATTCCCAACTTCTGTACTAACTGGCTAGTATTTGCAATTAGGACTGTTTTGGCGTTTAATTTATTAAACACAATTAATCATTTAGTAAAAAAGTGGTAATTAGATTGACTTACATTTATATAAAAATCTGTCTACCTTACCTCTTTTTTATACAAATAGAGCACCAGTAGCGGTAGACATTTTATACGTAGATTACCATGTAACATGGGAAATGGGTATATTATACGACCTAATCTAATAGCCGCCTTTTTATATAGATCAAGGCACATGTAAGTTATACTATTGAAAATTCTGCCTGAAATGTAGTAGAATCATCATACTGCGATCTGACAGCGTCAGACTGTACTTCCTCACGGTTATTTCGAAAGTGTCCCAAAAGTTCACCCTAAAGAGAATTTAGTAGAAAATTTTACTCCGAGTGAGGTCTTTGGGGTAACAGATTCGAATAAACCCTTCCTAATATTTATGTCATATAACGTCTTTTTATCCTCTTTTCCCATCTGTACCAATCGTCTGAGTTAACATAATATACAATAGTCTTTAGCATTGTTATAAAGTCCAAGCAAGAGTGGAGAATTATCTCAACTTATTGTAAAGAGGGAAAAGAGCATCTTTCAATGATTAAATAATTGAAATTAGAGATTGGTACCATTTTTTTGTACTGTACATACATACCTGTTTTTATTTTGTATCCAGTCTCATATTTGGTTCTACTGCACTCGATTGTCGTGTTGCATCCGTCCGGTTTTCCATGTGTCGTATTTTGAAAATGAATGATTATAAAATATATAAATATTATTATGTTCATAAACAGTTTGTTCGTATAGGTTTTAAGTTTTTTGTTTTTTTTTTCACAATTTTCACTCATACCAGCATATCATAGGCACGATTAATGGATATTTATGACGCATGTTAACATAAAATGTACTTGCATGTTTGTTTTACGTATATTTAATAAACTTTAGTATATAATGTGTTCGTTTCATTTATAATATTTGGGTAAAACTGGGAGCTATTTAGTTGACTGTGTGATGCATAAAGGGCGCATCACCGTGGGACAAGGTAGGTAAGGGTGGTAAGTACAGGGTGGGGCCTGTAACAAGAGCAATAATCTAGTGTAATTTCTCTCGACCTATATAATAGGTACGGATTTGGTCCAAATAGCTGCGAGACGTACCTACTTGTACTTCGTAAGGAAATTACTAAACGCCCACGAACTATTTGTTCGATTGTTTCGATCTGCAAATACACGCTGTATATACTCTTCATATCGGAGCTAAATTACTTATTAGATTCGATTATTAGAACGTTTATTTTAGGGAAAAGCGAAGCGAAGAAGGGAGTCTTGGGGTTAGTTATGATCTAAGTAACCCACTTATATTACACACCCAAATCACGCACAATATAGAGCCCGTAATGATTGTAAGACTAAGGATTTTAGTTTAGAAATAGATTTTTCTTGACAAAATGTTTTTGATTTTTCACTGTAGCGCACCCTTACAATAGTGGAATACTGTAAATTATGCACGGGTAGAGCAGGGCGTCAAACCTGCCCCACTAGGTTAGTTTCGAAAACAGCAAAATAGCGATTTTCCGAGAAAATACTGCCTGCACATATTCGGTAAACAAAGTTAGGTAGGTAAATTTAACACAACGTTATGTAATGTAACACATTCCCTCCTTCCACTAAAATCCATAAAAAGATCCATTGGTGGACCTTTTTTCACTTTTTTGTACACTAAGATCCATTACTCTTAACATCCAATAAAGTTGGTGATAAAAATAATAGTGTTGAAGCTTGGCATTCTCGTTTAAACAAAGGAAAGGAAAAAACAAATTTGGTTTACTTCTTAAATATTTTGAAAACATATGCAGAATACTCAAAAAGAAACCCATGACAAGAACGAAAAATTAAATCAAATAATAATATGATGAATTAAATAGGTAGATATAAAAGTTTATCAAAGTTTTCTTTTCTTTATAACAGTTCTGCAAAATTATACATTATTTACCGAATAGGGCTTGGCGAGGGTTGACCAGACCAATAAATTTTATAATGCGACATAAAGTGGAAAAATATCCATCAATGGATTTTCCATTGCAGTTCCAGTGGACGGAGAGAACACATTCGGGGGACAATAGAGTGATGACGAAGGTTTTTTTTGACTTTGGTTTGATTATAATAGTTTTTTTATTCTCAGTATTTTAGAGCCAGCCTTTCTCAGCAAAACTATTGAGATTCCGAATGCGAAAACACTGCCCTCTAGCTTCATTTGTTCGGAAATTTTGTCCAGTGGTTACTTCAATTTAAAAATTCTGTACAATTAATGGAATTTTCTTTTGCTTAGCACCTGTAGTATCCTTTCCAGTTAAGATACCAATATAAGAAATACCTGAATAATCCAATATCGGCTCGCTAGCTCATCAACTACGTCTTCACCGTGCGGCGGTTGACAGCCGTGTGTCACACTCCCGCATCCCGCGTGGTAGGTAGCGCGAGACGACAGAACTCATAACTTAGACCAACATCAATGTAAGGCTAATACAACCAGTACAGTAATACAAACAGTCAGTCATCAGATCTACAGAGACCAGAGAAAAATTGTTTCAAGAAATAAATTAAAACAAAAGACGTCTGTGACAATATTTATTAAAAATACTCATTGATGACCTATACATTTAGTGTGATAACATTCATCCAACCAGCACAAAATCAATCTCTGTTGTAGTCGAATGTATAATCGAAGTACGACTGGTCGAAGTTCTGCACACGCACGTAACCGTCCTCGCCTCCGGAAGCGTAGCTCTTGCCGTCGGGGTGGAAGGCTAAACTGTTGATGGGTCCGAAGTGTCCCTTGACACGGCCAAACTCCTCTTCGAATACTAGATGGAAGAAACGGGCGTCGAACTTGCCCTGGCGCGTGGAGGTGGTGGTTACCTCCATGGCGTCCTGCCCTCCGCCGAGCACTACATGGTCGAGGATGGGGCTGAGGGCGGCCGAGTTGACCGGCCGCTCGGTCTTGTACTCCTTGAGGAGCTCGAGCGAGTTTGTGTCGAAGAGCTTGGCCGACTGGTCCTTGGACGCCGTGATGAACATGGCGCCGTCGCGCGATAGCTGCATGTCGTTGATCTGGTGCGTATGCTCCTTCACAGAGTGGATTTTCTTACCAGTCTGGAACAGAAGATTTTATTTATAAAACTTGATATAGCAAGTGTAATATATAACGTAAATTATTGTCATGAGTAGGAGAGGCTCAATCCTACACTAACTAATACATTAATCGAGCTCATCGACATCAAGTATAAGGCAATCCATATTTTCATTAATGATCGTGAAATAAATGCGCGAATGAAATAAATCGTGAAATAAACAAACTGTGTTTGATGTGATGTGGCATATACTAGAGATTAATTTAATTTATTTATTTATACATTTGCAAGTAACTTTCACTGTCTCTATACATAAATATAATGTTAATGAGACATTTCCATTATATTTATATACATAATAATAAAATATATACATAAAAAAAATCCTTCTTAAATACAATCAAAGTTGTCCAGAAACAAAATCACATCATTACTCAAAAGGTTATATTTGTCATCTCAAGATGCGTAATTGAGCTTTTGAATATGTTTATATAGCAGTTTGAGACAAATGAAATGTGCATATTCATGACAGCCTTCAGCAATTGAAATGACAGCCTTCCACCAGTCACCACCTAATACCAACTTAGAATACACACCCTAAGATCCCACTGGATCAGGTCACCAGCTTCATGTCCAGTGATGATGGTCTCATCGAGGTTACCCCACAGCATGGATGTGACCTTTGAATCTGTGATCTCCCACTTCAGGATTGGAGATTGTGTGGAGATGGAGTCATCTATTGTCCTTGTGTCAACAATAAAAACCTGGAAATAAAGACACACAATAAGCCTCATATATACTTAGTGACATTTTAGTTAACTAATAGAATATGATTTGATATCCGTAAAACATCCTAAACCATATCAACTTATTTCCCCTAATATGATAATTTTTGTGATCATAAATTATGCTAAATCAAGTAGGCACTCATACTGTGTATGTCAAATGTTTTATTAATGTGTCAATAGAAAATCAGGTAACATTATAATATGCTTAAAACATGAATTGACATCACAAGACACTGTATTTTAAACAACTGATTTCATGTACATAAAATAGCTGCTAACTATCTGTGGCTAGCTATGTGTGGTGGTTACTAGTAATCCATGGTTTATTGTGTTCCAGTAGAAATTACTGGAAAAATTATCAATTAAAGACTTCCTTAGCTTATATGTCATTCTAATGTATATATAGCTATATTATTGTAAAGTTTCATTAAGTAGTTTTGGCACGTAAGAGTAATAAACATCTCCATGTCCAGTATAACTTGCATGTTTATAATATTAGTAAAATTTGTGATGTAAGGAGAAGAAATGATAACTTACTTCACAAGGGTGACCCATAGCTTTGTCTGTGGTATACGCAGCTTGGTTTGCGCTAAAGCTGAAGTTGCAAGTTCTGACTGAAGAGTTTGTCTTGATTGTGGCAATGTTTTTACCAGTCTCCAGATCCCATAACCTATAAAATACATTACCATTAAGCATTCACAAAGTGATTTATTATGTTCAGTCAAACAATTTCATTCATGACACATTTTGTAAATATTTTCTTTAAAGATGTCAAAACAATTAAGAGTTGCTTTAGTACATAGGATGTACTGAATCTGAAGGCCATTATATCACCTCAGTTCACAGATCAATACAATTTAATCTTTGAATAAAATTGCCATAATGAAAGTTGTTTCACACCCAACTGACATGGTCCCGAGATGGGTATGAACTAGTATCCTAACACCGACAAGTAATCAGTGTGGAGAACCTCGAGACTTTCAATCTTATCATATTCTAATATTAGAAGGGAAATCACCTTGTTTGACTGTACATAGAAAGCCATAGGTAAAATTAAGTAATTCATTTTAAGCCAAATTATTGGGTCTTTCATAGTCAGTTAATATATCTATTGGTTCACTTAGAAGAATATTCCCATCTACTGTAATTGCTTTTGTACTCTGAATATGCCTTTTTAATAATGCCCAAATAGTTTATTGTTTCAATAATGGATTATAAGTTAGTTCTCCACCATTATGTCCTAGGGATAATAAATTAACAAAAACATAACTATCTTTCAAAATATGTTTGTCATCACTTGCATCATGTTTTTTTTTTGTAAACTATTTCCCAGAAGCAAAAGAAGTTTTGTTGTATTATTACTGTTGTATATGTATTTGGCATTGTCAGCTAAAAATATCCCAGAAATGATCATCTCCCATGTTATCTCTAGTTCATTAGTGATTATGGACTTGAATCTGTCCGTGAGTGTTTCTAAAGTTAGATAGATAGTTTTTCCTTTACTAACCTGCAGGAACTGTCACCACCGCCCGTGATGAGGTTGATTGACTGCCAGTCCACGTCCAGGCACCAGACTACACCACCATGACCATTGAATGTGCCCAAGCGTTCTCCGTTCAAAGACCACCAGACATTTGGCTTAGAATCCTTAGCGGCGGAGAAGAGCAGATCACCCTCTCGGTTGTATTTGATTTGCGTGATAGCACGTTCGTGCCCTTGCAGCATTAAAGGTTTCTGAAACAAAATTTGTAACATGACAAGAATATATCAACAAAGCCGATGAAATTTATTCTAATTACGGGTTACGAGCATGAAAGTTTGGGTCGGGCAATAGAATGGGATGATAATAAACTAAGAACAAATGTAGAACTTACCATTTTTTCTGTATTTAGCTACGAATTACACGAAAATTGTAAAACAATTTATTCGAGCGGTGGCATGTGGCTTACACCAATTTTGACAGAAAGAATTTTCAGTGTTGCCATTTTATCAGAAGGATTTAAAAATGAAACTAACTATAATGTCTCCTCACTAGATGGCATTGTATAAATGTTAATCTGCTACTCTGCAACAGATGGCGCTCAGAGACATAGTGTTATTGAATCTTTTCAATAGATGTCACTATTGAATTTATTACATACCACTCAGCCACAGATGACGCTAATGCAACTACAAGACGCATTCGGTGATGCACTTTATGTAGTCGGATGCCCAGTGGCGAATGCTTCTACATACTTTATTGGAACATTACCTTTAAATTTTAGAGTGCCTTTGTATAAATTAACCAACCAAGAGGCTATAATTATTCACACACCTAAAAAAATATCAAATATTTGGACAATTTGGCGATGACTGTATGCCTACACATGTTTGCTATGTTACCTGCCTATTGCCTAGTTCTATGGCCTTCACTTAAGAATTTTTTTTTTCAATTATGTATATTAAAAATAATACAAATTACTATTTATATATAACTATAGGTAAAGCGGTTTCATAAACGTGAAGTTTTCATAAATTAGACATCAACGCGTGACTTGAGTTTTGTAATGTGAGCGAGTATTGTTTTCTTAATATTTAATAGTTTTTGTTTTTTAGGTATGCCTAAGAAAATAGGTATTAATTTTGCTTAAAAGTGGTACCCCATCACCGCGGCATAACCCGCACAATAACAAGACAAGAATATTTGACATACAATTTTATTTTTCTTAAATGTATTAACCATTGATTTCCAATAGAGTAAAACTAAAAAACAAATTAAAGTACAAACACGTTATGCATTTCTAGAACTTAATTTTAGGTAACTTCTCCTGGGGGAACAATGCACAGTATTCACAAAACGACTGACTAACATCCGGCGCACCACTCGAATGAGACAAAGTTTAAGACACATACATGATAGTGTAAAAACGGTTTACCTTTAGCGTAACCTTAACTTGGTCGGATTATAACAATCAGCCTTATTAATACAAACAGCAACCACACATTATGATTCTTCACGATACATCTTAGGTTGTATAAGTCTTGAAATTGAGCTAGCCCAAAATAATTATCCATTATCATCCAAACAATTTTCAATCCAAACCTTCGCCTTTGATCATACACAAGGTTGACTATCGGTTGCACAGACAATACGTATGTGCCTGTTTATTAATATAAAAAAAAAACAAAGATCCGTGATATTAAAATGTAAAGTGATTACATAATAAGAAGTACGAAATATAAATATGAATATAAATTTCGTTTTTTTTTTGTTGTTGTTGTAGTTTTTGTAATAATTCCCTGAAATAATTGTAGTACATGTAAATCTGTAACCAATTTCAACGACTTCGTAATATTTAATGCCTTACTTTAAACGAACGTTGCAAAGGTTTTTACTTCTATACCACAATATAACTAATGTACACAAATTTAGACCTTCCAAACACTAAGTTATTTTTTACACAACAAAACTTACACTATTTTAATATTACATCTTTTAACGACTGCGAAGCTTATTTATTTGAAAGTAACAGAAAAAGAAAAAAAAACAAAAATTTTATAAAATGCAATCAAACTTAGTTTATGTAAGTAGTTAAAAATTCGATGAATGTGCTCTATCGAAAACTTTTACGAAACGTCTAAGTACGAGAAACTATTTATTTTTATTTAGTAGGTAATGTATCGTGTGGAAATTTTTCAGAGAGAGAACCTTTTCGCTATTTATTGTGTAAGTGTATAAAAAATTACGTTCGAGAAATCAAAAAGTTCTATTTTTACGTGAGTTGAAAAGGTACGCTTTTTTGTGTGAAACGTTGAACTTAAATGACTTTAGAAGAACCAGGAGGTCAAGTCTACTGCAGCAGTCGTTGTTGAATCTGTGGCATTGTAGTACTACAATACAACCGATGCCGGTTGATGTGCATTGCTGTTTTCGTTAGTGTAATTTTACTGTTATATTTAGTAAAACATCGATGCACGTAGAGATTCAACTGCGATACTGTAGCCGACTTGATCCCCAGAAGCGAGTGGCCACCTTACAACTCGTAAACTATTTACACGTGAACATTTACATGAATAGCCTCATACGGGCTTCAGTGTACTAATCTAATTAGGTACTCGCCAGTAATGCGCCAATTTTTTTTTTCTTCATTTATACAACATTCTTGAATTATTAACTTTGTACAATGCCGTTTATCAGCCCTACTAACCTATTATCTGTTTGATAGGGTATCCGCGGTTAGTGTCGCTTACGTTACGTAGCTAACTTCGCTACAACAAAATATCATTGTGTCAATAACAGTTGGCCGGGCGGTGGCAGTGGCGGCAGTGGCGGCAGCGGGCTCGCCCACACACAACATTTACAAATCTACAAAGGCATCCGGACCTCAGACTTTAGTTTTTACACCGTCATAAAGATGATGTTTTATCCACTATTTTATTAGTAAAATTTATTTTATATTATTTTTTATTTTTGATCAACTAATACAATAAATAAATCGTTATTATCAATAGGAAAGTTTAGCGTCAAGTGAACGTGGACGCGGGGAGTGGGCGGTGGCCACAGGAGGCCGGCCACAGTGGCCGCACCTACGTCTGACCACCGTCACCTCGCCGCGCCCTCACAAAGAAACCCAATACACTATCACTGTTTGTTTATCACATTGAACTAATAATTTCACGAATTCTAAACATCTAAAATTAAACCATAGGTACATTATATTTATAATTTAACATAGGTAATTATTTTGAAAAAAAAAAACTAATTAGGCATATGATGGCAGTATCGTAACTGGTTGTATCGAGTTAATTACCTACTTATACGAGTTATCTTATCCAAAGCTAGTGGTAACGTGGAGGAACAGACGTGTTGACGGCTTCGACCGCACTCTCTACACATAATATAACGCAAGAGTCGGTTAAGTCGCCGTTATTTTCTATAAAAAAACATTATACGTCTTCAAATATCTACACAAACTTTACAGTTTTCTCTACAAAGTCTTTAGCCACTACTAATATGTAGCTAATTGTTGTTGTTACTCCATGTGCGATTAAATTATGACAACAGAAAATCATCTCTTAAATCATTAGTTTCCACCGCCCATGGTGAAACATTTGTTGAAATAAATCGGCGAAGTTATTTCATAGATCTTTTTAGTTATTAAAAAAATGTCGTTATTTGAAGACGTACCATTATTGTTGACAGAAAATTAAATGGCAACACCGACCCTCATTCCCGTTGTCTAAAACGTTAATCAGACAAAAATCCCCAACAATCGTATTTTCTGCGCTAATCTTCATTTTGTAAACGAGATAAACTTCTCATTTTCGAACTTTAAGTACTGATTATCGTTTTAGAATACGGGCCACACACTTTCAATAATATGTTTAAAATAAACATTTGAAAAGTATATTTGTGTGTGTAAATTATAAACATTTTCAATGTGTGAGTGTCGACACGAAAGGACCGCGACACCAGTCAAGCTCATATTGTAGGTACCTTAGAACCTAAGTCCTCAAACGAACTATTTGGTTGTATAACTTATCAATTAAATTAATTATGTATTATATATTATATAAGGGTGTGAGGGCTGGCTTACTTGGCGGCGAGGAATTTGGGATGCGGAGGACACGGCTCTTAAAAATTTCACATTCCATTTCTCTTTCGATATAACACTTAACTACAAACTATCATAACATAATATAATATAAAATCGCTACTACTATAAATAACTGTACCCACAGCATCTTTTAAAGACACGATTGTGATGAAAAACAGATAAATATTAACCTTTTTCTTTCTAAAGTAAGTTTAAATGTAACTAAGTTTTACAAGCACGCTGAATTTTCAAGTTTAACTGAATCTTTGCTGTGCTTAAAAGTTCAATTTAACCTTGTTTCAGAAAGTTAATGGTGAAATCCCCTTTAGATTTCAGGGGTTTTTTTTTCACATTTTGATGTTATTAGGTACCTCCACGGCAGTTATTTATAGAGCATTATTATTGCACAAAGTGATTGTGTGGGTAGAGCACCTCCTCCGGCCCGCACTCCCCCCGCCCTCAGCCCCCACCCCGCCTACGCCTAAGGGTAACTGTTCACCGTTGTTGGAACAATATAAAAATAACATTTTAAACTTTAACACGCGGGTTATTATTCAATAATTATAACATAACGGAAATTAGCTCTATTAAAAATAGGCAGTGATGACTGTCAAGTGTAATTTTATTAAGTCTTTAGTTTTCCCTTAAACGAAGTGATGTGTGTGCCTATATAAGTAAGGTATACAATAGTGAAAAATTATTTCTGTACAGTTTACTTTCTTTAGGAGTTATAATACCTGTGCATTCACTAAGATGGTTTTGAGCGCCATAAGTAATATAAAATGATATAATGTAGGAATATATTTCGTTTTGCATGTATCTTTTCCTAAGAATCTTCGAAAAACATGAAAAATAACGGTAAAATTAAGACTATCGGGCAGTCTTTGAACACAGTAAGGAAGCGAGAACAATCGTTTTAAGCACCTAAGATAATGAATAATCAAGAGCTGTATCTGATAAGAAATGCAGCATTTTGTATCGAACACGCATGAAACACACTCAATTCAAACGAAAAAATAAAATAAAGATTGTAGACGTAAGACGTAGAAAAGTGAATCGACATAAATACATTGTATTTATTGGCAATAAAAATGCATAAGTTGTGACTACGTGAGAGTGGCGCGAGCGCACGCGTCTAAACATATGTTAGTGTATAAACAGTACAATAATTTACACAAGCAGTCTTTATAAACACTGAGAGTAGGTTCTTAGTGCTACTTACAAACGAACAAGTCATATAAAATTAACTTACAATTGTTTTTTTATTCATATACATTTCCAGTGAGTCACCTACGTACGGTATAGTTACTAGTTATATAAAATGCAACCTAAACAGCAATATGTATTTTACAAAGAACAATCTATGTCTAAAACAACATTTTTCATTTAGTTTAATATATATTTATATATATATGTATATATAAATTAGACTCTATATTTACAGAAATATATTACGAACTTCATCTGACTAATTAAATTATTCTCTTACATATTATTATGTGTACCTATGTTGTTTATTTATGTAGGTTTAAATAAATCTACAGTTTACTCTATGTAGTATGCGCTACCACGTAAAAAAACACTCATTCATGTCCCTTCTTTTTTAAAAATAACTACTAATATATCAGTCTGTTGTTTGGGACGTTTCATTTCACCTATGAGAAGTGTCGCGCGGGGGCGCGGCGGCGGCGGCGGCGGGGCGCGGGCGCGTGCGGGGCGCGCGGCATCCCGCGGGGGGTGGGGCGGGCCGGGGCGGGCGCGGGGCAGCGGGAACTACACGCCCTGCTGCCCCATGTACTATCTGATCTCCGCAGAGTTCAGCACAAACGGCACGTAGAACATCTTGCTCTCCAGCAGCAGGTTCGCCGCTGCTTGGATCTGGAAAGTAATCATGTGTTCGTTTAATAAGGTTTCTCTTGGTAAGTATTTTTGTATGGCAGTGGTTGACGGTTTTAATTACGTTTCCCTGATAGTGAGATATATTAATTTTAGCCGTGCTCTACATTTCGTAGTATTGCTACTAACCTCTGGTATTCTAGCAAAAAGCTCCTGCAGTCTTCCCGGTTGGTGAGGTGCTGCGTGTTCCAAATAACTCCGTAGTACTTGTACGTATCGCTCCTGAATGCCTTCGAGCTCGACCTCTGCAAAAAAAACGTTAGACTTTTAAAAGAAAAGTTTCGCTACAGCTAACAGGTAGCGCCTACTCGTCCCTAGATGGCGCTAGCCGTGGCGGCAAACTGCCAATGCCATTGTATCGAGCTGTGCGGCGGCGTGGTGACGTCACGGCGTTAGTAGGTCACTGCGATAGCGGGTCAACGGCCGCGGCTAGCCGTTGACCTCCGCGCCGCTGCCGTCCTCACCGCGCCGCCGCCGCCGCCACTGCCGCCGCCGCGAGTGAGCGAGAGAGCAACACGCGTCCGTCACATTCCAAGCGCTCTGTATTTGCGCGGTGTAATCTCATTGAAGCGGTAGTTTTTACAGCAGCTTACGTAGTATGTACCTACGTTACGTGCCTACTGTTCTCTCTGAGTTGACACATATTTTTGTCATTGCTATCCTGTTACGCCTATAATTGAATTAGAGATGTCGCGAACCAGAAATGTCGTTGGTTGCGCTGTTATTTGCGGATCGCGGAGGGTTTTTTCCCAGCGCGCAGCCGTAGCTCGCAAAAGAGAAAGTGCGGCTTCCGCGTTGCGCTTTCCGCTGCGAGAGTGAAATGCTGTCCCGTTACGTTGACGTAACACACTGTTACTTACTCTTATATTATTATTACTGACTGTTAGGTGTTATGAGACTTTATGGATCCGTCTTATGGCTTTCGGATCGAGCGCGCAGAATATGCTTTTGCTTTTATGCACTTAACATTAACTTGCGATTTACAGATGCAATAAAATATCGCTCTGATGTTTATAGAGGTATACTCAGTGTAAAATGTTGTTATAGAATTAATTTCGTTTTTATTGTAGCTACCTAATCTTATAATTATATACTTGTTTAAATCACATTTCGCTAGATTACGACGCGTTTATAAATTCACAAGTTGCGCACAACTTAGTAGTGTAATAACAAAAGATAAAAGAGAAATGGCCGGTTGCGTAACAACTTTCTATTTGTTTATTCTTTTCTTCTATGTAGCTATACACTTTGAATACTGAATGCGATAAATAAGTACCTGCCTTACTTTGTTACAGTTACGAATGTATACTTTAACTAATATTATGTTATATTATATACTATGAAAATTAGAAACACTCCAATAACTTGAGTATGACTAAATACAGTTAGATTCGTCTCAATATACCGTCGCAGGTACATTATTGCTGATAATCGCGCACGCGCAGTGAAAATTATTTTCTAACATGGCGGCCGGAGTGGCGACCTAGTTGCGCGCCTGCGATAAGCACAGGATGCCTCCCAACGCAGCAGCGGTACCGCCACGCCACCGCCGCGCCACCGCGACGCCACAGCTACGCCACCGCACTGCGCGCGCGATGCTCTACATATCCCTCCGTGAAGATCTAAGTAACTTTAGTCCTGAATCGCGGTACCTATCTATTACGGATCTACGAAAATATCTAGTTAAATTTAAACCAATTTATAAAGGATACGTACATTTTGAAAACATCAGTATGTAGGTACAACGAGTGAGACCAATATGCAGGCACATAATTGTACGTAAATGGTGCTAGAAAGTTTCATGTTATTCATAACGCCTTATCTTTATGACACTTGCGCTGAACTACATTTAGGTTGTTTACATTTGCACGAGCGTTTGTTATTTTACGTTTTCTTCGTTAAGGTAAAATAAATTTTAGGCGCTGTTTTTGTGTTTTGTTAAGTGGCCGTAAACGGCATTGCAAATGTTAAGCAGGATTAATAATGTTAAAAAGTATAACCCATTATTAATATTAAATTTGCACCTTTAAAGATATGTAAATGTGAAGAACAGTAAGTATTATTAATGCGTGCCACCAACCATCAACACCATCTCTAGCTCTCAGTTGCCATTATTTATATTTTACTTGCTATTTTGCTTTGTCAAAGCCTTGTTTATGTTCTGTCAAAACCAAGTTCTAATAATTATTTAAAAAGTTCACTTTATTCTCATCCTACATCCGTCACTGAGAACAAGCAATGTAGACCGGTAACCGGGTATCTACACCGCATTAGGCATCTAGTACAAGATATCCTAACTTGTAGTATCGTGACCGCGTGTAAAAATGCCTACTACTAATGAAACACTGTAGTTGTAGTGTGTGTAGATGAATATGTCACCTGAGGGCGGCGCCCTGCTGTTACGTAACTGACCCATATGCCCTACGCCCAACACCCTGCCCGCTCACCCCCTTCCGTGAGATATGCATCCCTGATCCCTTGGGCGACTATCCGTGCATTTGTTTGATGTTATTTATAAAACACGCAGATTACATGTTATAAGTAAACGCGTGAGTAAAAATAACTCATGAGTAAGTATATTTATTGCACGGAAATGTATGCTACATAAAATATATCGATATACATTAGAATGTTTTAATTATTTGTTATTTGTATTTGTTGAATTTATGAAAACGTTATAAATCGATAACTACATAGGATAAAACAAAGTCCTCCCCTTGTCTGTCCCTATGTATGCTTAGATCTTTAAGACAACGCAACGGATTTTGATGCGGTTTTCTTTAATAGATCGAGTGATTTTATAGGAAGGTTTATGTGTGTAACAACACTGTTAATAACGTATATTGGCAAATAAACCTTTGCCGTGTCAGCTAGTAGATACTGTATATAGTTCTATAGGTATCTTTGCGAAAGGAAAAGGAAAGTATGTATAACCGTTCTCGCTTTCATGTACGGAAGTGATTGGGCGAATCTGTTTGCACAGATCGGGCTTGCAAACACTAAACGGTGAAAGGTTATCCGTTCCCATCGCTCCATTCCAATTTAACCGATGTGAAGTGACGTCATGTTGTTGTCTCTAGCAAATTTTTTTATGTAAGATTATTTTGGCTTTATTTCAAACTCAATAAATCTATAAATTTTTAGTCTTCCGTTTAGGTTCCACTTCGAATGAAAGTAAATCATAAAGAAAGTAAGTAGGTAGGTACATAGCCAACGCGATTTCGGAATCTCTTCTATAATTACAGAACGTAGCACGGGGTCAATAACTTTCACAGAAACTAGAAATAAGAACTTATGCCTAGATTTTTGAAGAGAATGAAGATCTTACCCTGGTTAAGCAGTATGTAGACCTTGAGACAGACGTATTCCTCCATGCGGAGCTGGATGCGGCGAAAGACGCAGGTGATCTGTGTCATCTTCTCTACCACCAGGCCCACGTCCAGCCGCAGCTGCTCCAGCGTTATTGGACGACCCATCAGTGATGTTAAACAGCTCTGAAGAGTTCGTAGGTTTGCGTTCACCTGGTGAAGAATATTTGATAAGTGAATACTTTTATTTGACGGCGTAATTTTGGTGAATTATGACCGCGCAGAGAGTTAGAATAGAAGTAAGTAGATTTTAGTAGGCGTACGTAATTTGGTCAGAAAGGTCAATTGAGTACAACTCGCGGGTTGATGTGTGAATAACCCAAACAAACTGTAGCAGTTCACGAGTGTAACGTTCATATAAATAGAATAGGTTCAGTGAAAGTGGAACAGACAAGACGCTGATATTTTCTTTCGACTGGCAATAAACACAATTGATGACTTTATGCAATCCGAGTATTATATGTAACGTAATAGAGAAGGAAATGCACTAGACAATGAAACACAACACACATGTAACTGCCGCGGTTAATAACTGTTACGTAACGTTTTGCAGTTGCAACTAAACTATACGATCATATCGACTTTTATTATCGATGTGTTTCAGCGAATAATTACAGAGATGGAATACTAACAACTTTTCGCTTGACTATTGCAAAATATCACGTATCTAAAAGTGAAATGGACGCTTCATCTATAGGAGAGATGCCCCCGATCACCTTTGATGTTGGAAGTGTTCCAATGCATGTAGTGTTCAAAGTCATAAAGTTCATTGTTCAATAGCATTAATAGGTTGGTCATGGCGGTGGCGTTGAATGCAGCTAGCTTTCTAGCGCGTTGCGTAAGCGATGCAGCACACGTAACTGCAAGTGCGGAAGTGTCAGCGGCGAAAGTGAGGCGGGCTGCGCGGCCGCGCTCCGACGTGGGACATGCATTAGCTTTAGAAGTTTTGCCGTAATCCGAGATCCTTGCTACTCACAACATGTTCAACCACAATCTATATATATGTTTCTGCTAGTGACATGTAAACGTTCTTACTTATTTATTTTGAAAGTACTCTCACCTCTTGCATAAAGTCATGTTCGTTGTCCGAGGCGGGTGACGTGTGCGAATGCTTCCCGTGCATCGCCTGGTACGCCGCTGTAGTCAGCACTGAAATCTCGTGCCACTTCTCCATCAGTAGCTTTGAATGGATCTCCATTGGGATCTCCATTATGAAGGGTAATTTCTTCGTCCAGGCGACCATTTTGTGCACTATCGAGTCGCCGATTTTGCAAAGTTTGTCGCCAATTTCGGAGGTGTCATGCAGCAGGTCGGGCAGATGCCGCACCGTCGCGATGTCCTCCATGGCATCACAGTCTATTAACGCACGAATCATATGCATAGCTCGTTCTAAAGGCACTGCTCGGTCTCTCGACGATGACACAGTGCTTTCTAGTCGCGCTCTAAGGTGCACCACCTAGAACAACAAATGTTACCATTAGTTACTATTGGAGGTCTTTTGTAAGGAGAATATTATATATATTGATCTAGTTATTACCTCGCTGGGATTCGTTAATGCAGTCTTTAAAATAGTTCCATTGACGAGGTGGGGTGGTAAGGGTGGCAGAGGAGGGTCCTTCGGCTTGATGTCAGGCGGTGATTGTCTACTCGTTGCTGTAGCAGTCTTGTTGGCTTTCTTATGTTTCTTGTACTTTACTTTATATAGATTGTACACGGCTCCACTATTCCTACCACCTGGCATTCTGTCTTCTCTTACAGCTGCAATAGAAAAATAATGTAAGCAAATGTTTTTTTTACATTTTATGTATTTTTTTACTAGATTAATCATTACGAAAAGTTACCTTGTAAAACCATCCCCTGTTCGATACATTTTTTGAACCGGCAATATTGGCATCTATTCCTTTGCGCTTTGGTAATCTCACAGCCTCCATCAGCTACACAGGTGTACACCCTCCGGTTCTGCACCGTCCTTTTAAAGAACCCTTTGCAGCCCTCGCACGTGATGATTCCGTAATGAAGACCTGTCGCCTTGTCCTCACAGATCATGCAAATCATTGGTTGTTCATCCTCGTCCCTTTCAGCTTCTGGCGCGTACGCTCTGAGCTCCGGTCGGGGGAGTGCTAACTGACCACCCGTCTGCGGGGAGCTATTCATATTCCCGGCAGCAGCGCTCAGGTTAAGTGCATGAAGCTGCTGGTGCGCTGGTAGTTGGGAAACATCTCCAGCCCATAACAGCTCCATGTTGAGTGGCGGGCCTCGCGGCCTCCTCAACTCGCCTCCTAAACTCAGTAGTAACCTGGCGGCATTCTCTTCGCTACAGTTGGCGGGTTCAGGGGTAGGCGGAGTGGGCGTGTGCGATGCACTAGCGGCCGGCTCGGCGCCCGGTGTCGGCGCGGGCGTCGTCCAAAACATTGTTCGAACTCCTCCCGACTCGCCCATAATCACCGTAGGAGTCCCACGCCATTGCGCGTTCCCCCTTATTGCGCCCTTCACTTCTAAAGGCTGAGGTGGAAAATTTCCTCCTATTAATTCTGGTTTCACACCGTTAATGCACGCAGTTGGTGGCCAAGGGCCTGGAGATAGTGATGCATGAGACACAGGCGGTAAAGGTGGCTGGACTCTCGGTCGGTACAGTTGTGGTATACGGTCGAGTTGTTCCTGGTGTACATTCTCAATTTTAACAGGTGATGGCTGCGGTGTGGGTATCTGCTTGCATTGTGGTTCCGTCTTGATGGGAACGGGGGCACCTTCGAACTTGATGACAGAGAAAGGTGGTTGTCTGATGACAGTGGGATGGCAGGGCGCCGGCGAGGGCGCGGGCGAGCCGCCGCCGTCGTACGCGGCGGGCGGGTGCGGCGGCGAGCTGCAGCCCGCCTCGGCCATGCGCGGCGACGGGGGGCCCGGGTCCGGGGACGACGTGCTCGTGTCAGCCGCCGACTCTCCTGTTAACATAACAAAACGTTAATTCGCATCAACATACAACTAGCCAAGGACCTACCACTCTTAACAAGACAGAAAATAGAAATAGGTCAAAAGTCAATGACCGCGCGACTTTCAGGGCATAGGCGCGGTACAGCGTGGGGACACGACACTGCACTTCCCGATGCCGACTAGTTTAGCCAGTTGCGTCATCGTCGGCTATTATAGAATGTAAAACAGATAAAAAATATAAATTTGTGTAGACGTCTTACTTATTAATAACGCTAGTTAAGGAGCAACAATGTACACTAGATTTATTAAACTATAGAATATTAGAAATAGAAATGGTTTAGTTGGAGCAGGAACAATGGCAACCGAGATCGAAACTCGGCGCAGCTGCGAGTTCGACGCGCGCGGAGAAAGTGAAAGCTGCGCCCGCGCAGATGAATGCAGCCCGGAAGAACTGCGCCGGCTCAACTACGCCTCTCCCGTAACCAATCAGATAACAGGTCAATCTAATTTGTGCTATTATGTCTGTTTTATAGCTTTAAAGTCATACTCGTATACGTGGGCGATATCTGATGTTTTGATAAATCTTACGTTATACTTCGAATAACTTATAAATACTTTCTGCTATTGTTTCCGAAATTATTTAACAGAAAAAAATTGTTACGTTTGTTCAAGTATTTTCACAAATATCTTTCTGTCCTTATAAATAGGTTTTACCTATATACATACAAACTTTTCTTTATCCGTGCAGCATCATTTAGATTACCACATTGGCCCGAAAACGAAAACATGAAACTTTACCGACTTTTTACTACAAAATCCATAGGCGAGGTTTACCCACTCACAACACGCTGTGCCTTAAGCGCGTGTTCTCATCACTGCGGTCCATTGGCTTCTCGTACAGTAATAACAGCGGAAACAACAAACACAACGGCCGGTGCTCGGAGTCGCCCGCGAGCCTATATCGTTACACCCGGGATGTTTGAAAGTTGAAAATTGGCGCGCAAAAGATTTTCGCGCAGTGAAAAGCGGCGAAAGAAAGTTTTCCACGTGCGGTGGCGGCGTGACGTGGTGCGGCGCCGCGCGCAGTGAGCCCGACCTACCGCACGAGCCGGCGCTCTGCCCCGCTCCCCGCGACCTACGCTTCCTGGTCCCTCCCTCCAACCACTATTAGGTCACTCAAGCGGCCGTACGAAGTGCAACTTGCACACAAAGGCTACCTAGTGCAGCACTATGCAATGTGCAATGCTACGCGATGCAACGCTCTCGCTTCGAGGACATTTCGCTAGTGGGGAGTTGGATCTAGTGATGCAATACACCTCTCGCCGGAGGTACCTATTGCTCTCTTGACGCGTGTTATGTAAAGTCCGCTAATTCCCCTACTTATGACAAGAACTCGCTTCGATTTAGTGCCTATACACAGAACTAGATTTAATATGTGCATATTGGAAATGAAACATATTATTCGTTTTATGCAATGAACATGATAATAATATGTTTAATTATAAAATAACAAGCGCAGATAATCGAACGCTAATAATAGTGCAACTTCAATAATTGAAATCTCGATGCTCTACAAATCGATGCAAAGCCGCTTTGCTCATCGGTAATTGGCACGGATACAGTAAACTGTGATTAATACTGCGAGTACAAAGCTGTTACGTAATGTAAGCGATGCACTCGGATGCAACTGACGTCTGCCGCCGAAGGTCGCCGGCGGTCGCAGACCCGTACGTATTTGGGTCGAGCGGGGTGCGATGCGCCACCCGCCGCCTCTGGCGCCACCCCGCCGCTACCCCGTCGCCAGCCCACCGCCATCCTACCGCCGGTTACGCTACTGCCTCCACCCGGTCGCTTGTGCGTGCACGCTGCGCTCTCTCACAACATACCTCGTCAACTCTTGCTACCAATAGGTCGATTGTGCGTACGATGCGAGCTAATATATTCACTGGCTAGGGAGTATTTTTTATATTGCATTATTGTGTACATAAATACATTTTTTATCGTACTTAAATGTAAGTGATGAATGACGCAGTTCATTAGGTCTTTGATTTGCTATCGCAAATATTTACACCGTGAAACTATTTCAAACTCGGAAACCCGTGCGTGACACGGCAGTTGTGATATGACTATGACTAACGAGGAGAGTTGACACATTACGCCCCGAGTTCCATGACGTACGTCACTGAAGCGGGGAGTGCATACGTCAATCTGACGTGATTCAAGCCTTACACGAGGCCGCAAAAGCCAGCCGATATTGGGTGACGTGGCTCAAGAAACAATAACAGTATAGGTAGTTATAGTTATACAAAATACATCAGACGAAGTCAAACTATTATTCGATCCAGCGAACATTCATGTACATAATAAGTTACGTAAATATGCAAAAAAAAAGTTATATGAAAAAAACATGGAAAACTATGGCTATGAATTGATGGTGATAACGATCGAAAAGCACGGGAAAGTAGCAATGACTAAAGATGCGGTTATCTAACGAAAATAAACGTCATGATTTGATAATTCATCATCTGATAAAAATGTCAGGTCGATGAACTCAAGATATCTGCCACTAATTAGCGAGCACTTTGCACTTAGTAACTTGCCAATTTTGATACGTCAACTTCTAAAGAAAATTATGCGTTCTTTATGCTTTTTTGGGGGAATTAAATGCGACTTTCAACGAAAGTGGACTAAGTCCGCAACATGAATAACATTGAATGCAGTTACGTAAAGGTATGAAAGAATTACGGCCGCTTTAGACGATTCCATTTTCTGGCCTCTAGCATATAATAATATTGAAGCAGGAAATTTGTTCTATTACTATATATTACATATTATATAGCATTTTATATAGAAAATCGTGGGTTTTCACAAGTTCATTGCTTTTATTAAGTCGTGTTTGTTTTCCGACACAATAAGTACGATAATCCTCTAACTATTGCAAAGTACATCTTGCCACAAACGGATTCCGAAACTACTTTTTTTCGATCGAGAGAAAGTTAAGTAACTACTTAGAAAAGCACATTAATTATTCACAATATCGTAACATTTGTATTACGTAACACGTTTATGGGCATTGTAAATTGCACTGGTCGACTGCCGCACTGATATATTATTTTTTAACTATTATCTGAGGTCATCGTTTCTTTATTGAGAACATTTTGTCGAATAATAAACCAACTTTAGAAAGGCGGGGACGTTTCTCAATTTGACCGTAAATATTATTTTATGTGATGATCCGAATCATGAAGATTATTTTTCATGAAAGTTCGAATTGTGAAGCTAGAAGTGACTTAAGAGGTATCAGTCTCCGATGGTGTTATCCACCCCATTACAGTTTATGGGTTTGTCTTTATGTATGTATTATCAGGAACCCTAGTTAGGGCGTCAAGAAACACGCGACATAAATACGTGCTGTGATTGGCTGTTAAGTAACGTTTGTTTTTTTTTTCAACTAATCGGAGTTACATTTCTGTGTTAGGGACGCTGTTGTGGTGATTTAGCGTACGCAGAACCGTGTATATTAGGACTATTTTCGCAAAAACGAGCCTCTAATGTCACAAGTTCCAGTCAAACAGTTGAGCTAACTGTTCGTCTCAACGAAAACGACAGTGGTCGTGCCGAGACTCAGTAACTACGGGGCGCCGACGCAAGTTCACTTAGTTTCTTCACCGAGTTTACGACCATTTTACACTGACACAAGCCACTTTAGTAATACCTCTTGAGAAAAGGCTAAACTTTACGTGTTATTATTGCATAGCATTGCCCGTCCCAAGGCGTGACCTTAAACCGACGGTTGCAGTAAATAACGTTGAAAATCCGCATAAGAACATTGTTGCACCTTGAACAGCTCACAAAGATAGTCTCAGGAGTTTGGTTAGTTTTCAGAGATCAATCAAAACAAGCTTCTATAGTTTAGATAGGAAGATTCATATTCATTCGATTACTAATTTAAATGATAGAGAGTTGTATTGCAATTTGACTTTGGAACAGCTAAATATGGTAGGTACATACATACCTACATAGACTCACATCTATAATCTCTATTGAGGTGGACAGAACCTTTGGAGATGATGATTTCTAGGTCACTTCTAGCCTGACAATTGGGTTTTAGATGGATAAATGAATGCCGGATTGGAAAATACTCAAACTAAAGTACGAAATCGCTGGCTTAATACAAATCATGTTGACAAATGCTCAGATTTAATGGAAACAACGTGAGATCCTATTACACTGTCTCCAATACAGAGAAGTCGTGTAAAAACATTGTATACGAATTCTTCTGTTTCTGTTTTACCCGACTTAAAAAAATGGCTCTGAATTTGACGGTACTTTTTTATATTTGTTATCTCAAAACTTTTGACTGGGCGAACCAACCGATTTTAATGATTCTTTTTTTGTTTGAAAGCTGATATAACAATGGCATGAGAAAACCACAAGTCAATCAAATTTTACTGCATGAAGTCTGTTCTTTTTTATATTATGATAATATATCTTACTAATGCGTGGTAGTATCAAGTTGTAATAATTTCGTTCATTCATTCATGTCAAATGTTTTTGTAATATAACTACCTATTACTATCTCTAGTAGTGATTGTCAGACTATAGTGATCCTTGAAGACATAGTCTCTAGAGGTTCATTTCGTTCACACACCGGGGATCTATTGACATGCAAGAAAGTCTAGGTTTGTAAATAAATTAAGGACTTACCATCACTGCTACATCTGGAGTCCACTTTCCGCCTCTTTAGTTTGAGGTCTTGGAACAGACTCATGTTGTCAAGGTCACACGGGCCGCGGCTGAGTGTCATTATTCCTGTGAACAAGTATAATACCATTTTAAACCTTATAATGCAAATAAATGAATTGAAAATTGTTTGAACGCAGAAATTAGAAGCGGTGTTTTACATATTACAGCTTCATTCAGGGCGTAATGAAATGATCATAAAAACAATTGTTCTTAATATTTTTCTCCTTTTTAAAGTAGACCCTGAAAATTGACAATACTCACTAGTATTGTTCATCAACTTGTGACTATTAATATAATACGGTTCAGTGACCTTAGGTCGTAGGTCGTACATGGCGTTATTTTTTTTGTTAATTTCCTTTTTTTAAATATTGCACTACGGTTGCCACTTCAGCCATAATCAGGTTAGGCACTAGCGAAACGCAATCCAAGTCCATGTTTATATTAGAAAGCACCGTGCGACTTCCATTGAAAACGTTTTTTTATGGTTTCGATAAGGAACACAGATTACTTCAATGGAGTTTGTAACGTGTAGAGTTTATTGAATGTATCGTACGTAAGTGATGGAAGTACTTGTGTGAACATTAAAATTGATTATTTTCTAAATAACACACACACGCGCAATTGCTTGCACTACGTACTTACTATTTATACATCGACAACTATGATACGTATAAATATATATTTTTTTATATAATTATATTATCAAAATTTAATGACTTAGGTAACTTTTATAAATGTGTGACCGTTAGAGAAGTTCATTTGAAATTCATTATGTTTTTTTGTTTTTTATTAGTCCTTCCTTATTAAAGAAAAAACGGCTGTAGCTTAGTGGACGGGTTACGCAACGTTGACAGGTCGTGGGGTCGAGTCCATGTTGTAGGAGGGCACCAATTGGTCTCTTTTTAAGTATGTATGTACGCCACGCAATGATCTAATGCTTTTAAAGGCGAAGGAAAACATCATGACTCCCAAGCCCACACTCGTAAAGGTGTGTGAACCTTAACAAAGATAGGTTTACTACTTGTTGAGTTAAATTATCTTAGCGAATTCTTAACATAGTCAGCCATTTTCCTCTTTGTGGTTAAAGAAAGAAACATTCCTATAAAGAGAGAGAGACAGATATAGACAGTCATCGATTAAAATCTGTTACCGCATTGCGCAATGGCATGCTCTCGATATACTTAAATCAAACACGATGCCGGTTCATTGAACCTTTTGGTGACCAACTCTACGGGATCATTACCTGCCTATTTGGTGTTGACGAAGTTGTGACGTCACGTGTGAACGATCCATTTAAAAACACACACAGACGCAAACACGTGATCATGACCGATACGCCGATGCAGATAATAGAAAAAAAAATTACAGGTTTTTGAACCTGGCTGGTTGGTTAGTGATAACTGTTGTTTTTTTTTTTGGATGAGTCGGTCAGAATACCTACAGAACAGACTAAAATGTACTACACCAAAATGTGTTTCAATAACATTGCGTTCGTTTCTTTTTTAATAATCCATGAGGTCTATGACATTATGTTATTAATAAGTAGACATTTTTAGTTTCACTGCCTAAGAAGTTCGCACAACGATCTTAGGTATTTTATGTGGCATAAACTATCCAATCTATACGAAAACCACTACTTTGAAACCCGCGATATATGTAGCCATAAAACTCACTGCTTTCATTCCACCACGTGTTTTTCTATACACGGTAGCCAGAACGTCTCCAATTTGGATGACGTTTACGCAAGTTTTCATTTACGTTGTTTCTCCACGTGTATAGTAAATTCGTCCGTGACATTGACGTTTTTTTCTCTGTGTCGTAATCATTATCGCATAACAGAGAGTGCATAGCTATATTGCATTGATAAGAGATGATTCACGGAACCAGTGAGATGGCAACAGCTGCGCGGGCGCAGCGCACGCTTTATAACTCGTGACGCGTTAAAGAAATATGTCACACAATAAATTATAAGTGTGTCAATTTAAGTATACTATTACGAACCTGTTACTGTACTGTGTTATATGTTATCGGTCGGGCGTGATGACGTCTAAGTTATATACCATAAGATCATACTCGTATAACATAAGAAGTTTGACTAAAGAGTAGAGACCAAGAGGTCACGGTGATACCAGGACCCGGTTCGGTACCGGAGCACCTGGGGTATATGGAATTAATTGCCTTTAGGAATTCTGCCGGATAAGTTCTGAATTTAAATGGAAGGTTTATCTTCCGTAGCACCAATAATTATTATTATGCTATGTCGTCAATGATGTACTGCCTGAACTGGACAGATTATACATACATTCACGCCCATTTGCCAAAAGGGTTAAGCAGAGATCCTGGGTTTATGATAAGCCTGGCAAATCTAATTAGATTATTATATAATATACTGAGTATTGTTGTTGTTGATGTTCATAATCATATTAATAGATGGGTGGGATTGTTACCTTTTTTTTTGTGTTAAAACTGTAAATAACAAAGTAGATAGATACCTATTTTATAACCATTAAAAAAATTGTTTGCTAAGGACACCGAGCGACATCGTTCCATCTTCGGTTCGAATTAAAAACTAAACATACGGAAATGTGATGTATATAATTTGAATGCATTCACGATATATTTTATTAAACATTGAACCGTCATCCTATATAAATATAGGATATTGCGAGGCCATTATGTTGCAGTGATGTGTACTTTAACTAGACTATTATACTTGACAATGTCAATGTCGTTGCAAGGCTGATTAAATGTATATTTTTTCACACAAAGCTCGTAAACTCGTACCGGAAATGTATATGTTATTATTATATGCGACGCAAAACGATCTCGTTTCGTATAAATAATGTAATGGAATCAGACAGGCCGATAAATAAAATAAGAATATCAATGATTTTAACAATGTTTGTAACCTTGAATTTAATATTTTGTTTAGTAGTAGCTCTGTGACTTCTCCGCCGTAGTATTTCTTACACGACTTACCCTATTCTAAACATAAATACGATAAATCAGCGGTTATATAAGAAGTTTAGTGGTGGTTTATTTTAAAGATATTTTAATCCCTACCCACAAGTAATTTTTGAGAGTATTAGGATTAATTATTGTGAAATGCAATAAAAAACAGAGTATTAAGATAAATCTCACTATTATTTAATACTTTGGACTACACTTTGAAAAGTATTACTTACAAACACCGCACAAGCGGCGGCTCTCTGTCAAATTGTTTACCCATAATCTAGAGGACGAAGCACAAAGTTTATTTATCTATGTATGTTTGATGTGTGTTTGTATCATAAGCAACTAGTTAGTGCACCTCCGCGATTGTGACCTCATGCCGGTGCGCCTTGACATTTCGTGGCGGCATTGAGAGCCGGGAGTACGCTCCTGCACTCGGCCACTTTGGGACATATAGTTACTGTTTCCGAACATCTTGAGATTCAAACTTCCGATCTTGTAAACAAACCTGTTTACGCAGTTACCTACTTGCTTGTTGTTTTTTTTTAATGGACTGTCAGATGTGTCTGAAGGTGATTGTGGTGCGACGCAATAAATAGTATAAATACTTTTTGGTACTCGTGCTGGTGTAGGATATCAAAAGAATAAATAGATGATGTATTTGTTCAATGTATTTGTTTAATGTTTTTGTAGTATGTGACGCAGAAGGGGCACACCACATATGCGACCTAAGCAGAGATAATGTGCCATGGGTTGGCCCTAATTACCCAAGGATATGTATGTTTTGGAATAGTTCCAAATATATCAGGGAAACTTTCTAAAACTATTTTGTAACTTGCATTATTATCATACATTCAATTAATTTTGTACATTTGATACTTAAATAATTTATTGTTGCTTACATGAAAACATAGGGCACGTTTTCTAGGTCAACTATCGACAATAATGTTATCAATATATCATAATAATACAATAGCTACAATGTTTTCAAAATAAGAATAACAATGAGAAATGAATTTGGCTAAATACTCTAGTCTATGATCCAAATTGCACTGTATTAATTAGCATACAACACAAAGCCAGGCCAACATTTACATCGAGTTCCAAATTCAAATGAGAACAATGTAAGTGTTTTCTAATAAGTGAACTAACAACGGGCTATTGTTGCAATAAAAAAAGCTAACACCCACTACAGCTAAATTCAATGAAAGGAAGCAATGACACTCCGTACTTTTTCACTTTCACCAGTATTGGAAAGTGAGCGCGAAAAAAAATGATTTCGGCAACGTCAAAATGGCGCCCGGGCGTTGACCCCGACACCATGGAAGCCTCCGAGAAAGTGCGGTTCTCTAAAATTTGTATGTACTTCGCAGTAACGTGATTTGCATAAAGACTTTGTATGTAATCGCATGTAATTTGTCATAATACGAATAACATATTTTTTTTAGAGATCAGGTTTTTTTGTATTGTATAGGTACTTACGCATATTTTAAAATAAATTCTTATCGATGATTTGTATGAAGCACTAACAGAGACTGTAATCGCATATAATACATAATTATCTGGAATGAATACCATTTTCTCTGCACATGCAAAGTGTTCATAAGAAAACAATCCTTTTTACACAGAATCTGAAACTGGGATTTTGTGGTCGGTAACAACATACAATACCTAATAAAAAATAACAATTTAACTTACTTTTATTACAATAAACACAATGGTCCTTGTGTTTTTAGTTGCTGAGTCTTCCTGATAGCTACGAATATTTTGTCAGAAATTTTTATATCAAACTACGACAGAGAATTTTTTTCAGGTAAGTTTAAAAGGTAATAAATAAGCTACGAAGCTCTACGACGACGTGCTGTCTACGACGTAGCGCTCGACTACGATGTCGTAGACGCATGCTACGCTAGCTTCTTCATGCTTTTAGGTCCTGACTTCAATAAAATGAAAGAAAAAATAAAAGAGTTTTGTAAGTTTACTTATCCACATCAGTTTTTTTTTTCTTTTAAATGATGTGAACAAACGCAAGTCTGTTGGCATAAATTGTTTTCAGTAGTTGCGTTGCTTGTAAACACTATCAGAACTTATTCCTAGGCAAATATTTTTAATAATTATTACAATATATTAACTAGTAAACATCCGACATTTCTCAATATCGGATGACACATGAACCTATTTTATTGGGTTAGCATTAGCACATGCGAAAAACAAGCGCTGCGAATTCTCGTCACGCGAACGTTGCGCAATGCGTTCGCGCAGAAATTTCGCACGCAATGGACCAGAGGTCTCGGTTGCATATTAAGAAGGTGTGTTTACGTTCTTCAGCTGCCTATGTCAAAGGCTTACTACAGCACATCTATAATTTCGGATCACTGAAAATACCAAGGAGGTGTTGCAAACTTCCCACGATATTTTTTTTTCGTTAAGTTTTTTTTTCAATAGGTCCTTTAAGGAGAAATGAATATTTACCCATGGTTGAAGTCATCGTCTGCAGTCGGCGCTGTGTGGAGGCGTCGTGCGCCCCTTCAGGACTCAGCGTGTCGCTCGCGGACAGCTTTTACCACGGCACAGATCGCATCACACGACAACAATATCCAATAAACTTTTTAACTATCACCTCTTCAATTTAATCCATTGGTAACTCATTGAGACACTGCGCATAGTAATCCTGAACGCTGCGGGCACAATCACCGAGTCGACACCGATCCTGCGGTAGAATGAACACGTGAGCGGTTTTTTTACGCGCTCTCGCCGAAACCACTCTTTTCGGCAAACTCACGATAACGACTGTGCGCGAATGTCGTCATGTCGAAATTCGAAACACTTTCACCTAAATATTCCGCCTCCGATTCGGCGGTCGCGGGCGTCGCTCTCGACTCACACGCACACAGCCTCACGACTCGTCAGCGCACAATTACGTACTGTAAAAATTGCGTCAGTATTTTTTCGTGGTCGACCTTACGCTCGGCGAACTCGTTGCCGAAATATAGTTATCTCTCTCTATCGCTCATTCACAGCTACGCCCGCGTATTTTCCGTTTCACATTTTTTATCTGAGCCGAACGTTGGAGGACGTGCGTGTGAGTGTGCGGATTTCGATAGCAGGGTCAATGAACTGACGAAAGGGATTTCGTACAAAATTTTCAGGTGTCACATTTTATTTCAGAACAGGGAAGTATCAGTGTTCAGGTTTAGTTTTTGGGTTCCGTGGATAGGGAATTTCGGGCGGCAGTCGTTGCAGCCGAGTTAAATAGGTCAGTCATCCAGCCATTGCGCGCGCGGGTAAGATCTTGACGGTTATAGACTGCGGCCGCGTCATCTTCGCGCACCCGGACCACAACTAGTCGTCGGAGATACCGTCGCGTTGCCTTGTTGTCATACAACACAACTGACTACATATTTACAAATAAGTGTATAAAGGACTTAAAGAACGTCAATTGTTACCATGACCCAACACAAATACACACACACACACACACGCACACCGATGTATTAAAATATCCGTTACAACCTTTATCAAAGGAGTTATCAGCGGCTTTGAAATGAGCAGTGTAACCTAGATTAATTTTTGTCCAAAAGGTTAAACCGCGGTACATTGACATAGTTCAATTTACGTTTGAACAATTCGAGTTCGTTCGCATCGGCCCTGTTTTCATGGCTCAGATACTAAAGCAGCCGGAAGAATATATCTACAGAAATATGTCAGAGCACTCTGCAACTATTAAAAATATTTATACTACGAGTACGGAGGCGGGCTACTTATTACGGATGTGACGTAGAAACACGAAGCATTAATTCTATTAGATATAGTATAGTAGCTAACATCATATAAAACAATTCGGAGAATGTGCGTGCAGTTTTTTAGTACCAGACCACCACCAGAGAAAGGTAAGGTTGAACATGGATACGTATTGCAGCCCATCGTCACTATGAGGTACTGAGGTATGTTTCCCCCTCACTGTATAAATATTACATACGCACTTTAAATATTTATCAACATTTTATAAACAATATGCGGATAAAAACTCTTGAAACGAAGGGCTCAAGTCACGCGTATATATAGCGCAGGAACAAGTCATTTTGAAAATAGGTTAACTGGCTCTGTATTAGAAAAACAGGCGTCTGTTGACGCAACTGTTTTATGTTCCTTGTTAAAGTATGTGAGGGATACAACGACTGGCCACTATTGGTGCAAGAGTGGAGTAACTGGGCCAAAACGAATGAGATACAAATATAGATACGATTTACTAGAAAGGTTCTCTGAACTGCACTACATATTTAGGTTTATGGACTTCGTGTGTTTACCTGTGTATGTAGCAGAGGAAATAATTGGGAATTTTGAAACTCCAAAAATGTTTTATCTAGATGTCGCCGGTAGGTATCCAGGGTGGCTTCTATTAGTTAGAGACTGGTGCCTTTTGTATTATGTAAACACACAATAAAAAAAAATACTGTCACCTTCCATACTGACTGTTTGACGTCAGTAATTTCGCTGACAATAATCTCCCTTAATACAGCCAGCGCAATCTTCCAGAACTAAGAGAAACAAGGGCCCTGGAATTCCCTATTGTGGAGACATCAGCCGGATGAAAAAATGGACCGGGAGTTTCTTGTCAGTTGATTGATTGATTCTTGTCAATAACAATACCATCTTCTTAGCTGATGTGGCTTTTGAATTTCCCCAATTGCAGTTTCATTGTTCTTAAAATTCAGTAACAGTATAATGTCTCACAGGTCTAATTAAATGTATTAAAAAAAAAAATTATAATCAAACGAATTAACATTAAAATAACAAGTGGCGTAACTAGAGATAAATACAACGTTGACTCTCTAGCCCAAAAATAACTAATTGAGATGGAATAAGAGTTAAATTTTACTAAGTTAAGCGTCAAATTGTATTTCCTTTATGAGCCAAAATATGCCACATTTCTAATTTCCGCACAGTTTTGACAGAGTGTGAAATATAGTGATAACTGTTGATAATATTAAGTAAACGAAAAAGCTTTTGCCAGAAATATCGGTCACTTTCTTAGCAAACATTTGGATAATAGATATCTATCAATCATTTCCCGTGCCTAATCTTAAATGTGCTATATTTTAGCAGACAAGTGATAGATAAAACGACTTACGCTCGACTTTCACAAAATATACAAAGGATGGGCTCAAGTTGGGGCGTTTCGCAATATAAGGGCCTATTTATACGGCTCCATTTTCTTGAACAGAAGTTGTGGCTGGAAAATTTCTAGCCTCGTGTAAACTGTTCTGTTATTTACATACATAGAAAATAATTGCTGACAATTATTGCTCTCGAAAGTACCAGAAAATGGAACAGTTTACTTCTGAACAATTCCCAGGCTGTTTAGGTTCCTGTCATTCACTTTACATTTATCACCACCAACGTGGTCGAGGCGTACGATAGGAACGTGTTTTTCTCATCGACAATTTTTAAACAGATTATATACCTACTACCTACATAGTTCATTGGCCGAAATGAACGATAAGAGCAACGGAAAAAAAAACAGGAAAGATTGCACTTATTCCCTGCAGTAAGTACAATCACCAAGAATAATGTCAGTTACCGATAGCAAAAAAAACGCGATTTTTAGTACAGATAGATAGGATCTCTAAATGGTGTTGAGAATTTTTTGGACCACCTTCATGATTATGTTTTATTTTGATGAATTGTACTTTTTGATTTGAGATGTTAGTTGTCTTAATTAATTAAACTTAGTGTTGTGTCTGATCACGAGTACCAAGGAAAACATAATCTATAAGCGGAAACTGTTTTGGAATATGTAAAATATCTAAGTGTTATCTAAATTATTTTCATTGATTCTGTATGTTTCCCAAATAAACAAAAATAAAAAAAAATAAATAACCATAACGCCTTTTAATCCCAAAGGAGGGTAGGCAGAGCCAATGCTCATGGTTCAAGCGTAATTAACCCAACGTGACAAGGGTTGAGGCCATCGCTGTTAGGGTTCACACACCTTGTAGTGTGCGGATTTCATCACGGATGTTGTCCTTCATGATACGAGCGGTGAAGGGTAGGTACGGTAGTCGAAATACCCCAGTCGTATTATTCATAATTAGTTAAAACATGGACTAACTAGTACACGTATAAGTTGACATCAACTTTGACTGTGAAGGTTGTCCGTATTCATGTGACCAGCGTTAGAGACCTCAACTAGCAGTTTACTAGCACTCTATGATAACCACGTTAAGGAAGTAGCCTACTACTCCCTAGATAAATCTTAATTTATCATGTTTTTTAAACGCGCGTTGAACAAGCGATTGACCACCATCCTGCCTGATGTTAAGTAGCACGGTATACGGTGTACACTTTGCGATGATTTCTCAACATTAGTGAACCTTTGCTGTTATTATTGAGCTATTATGTAAACTACTGTCATACCTATTTATTGATTTAGATGGCGAATTTCATTGTTGTTTACCTACTTACTATAAACATTTCAGTAGTAGCCTATAAGTAGGGGAACATGTAACACTGTATAATTAAAATGCTCAATACAGTATGTAAGTATACGTGTGTGCCTTGTTGACTCTCTAAATTATTATTAATCACATAATATTACGTCTATTTAAAAGATGATTCATTATAAATCATATGTTACCTAAAGTATAAAGAGCACCTACGTATAGTTGATACATTGAACTGTCAGGTATTTCAATCACAAATTAAAGTTTATACTGCTCTACTCGTATATGTGTAAAAGGGACAAAACATACTCAAATAGCTATTATTGCTTTAGGATAAGTACATTCCATACTTTACAGCCTAAGAAGTAGTAGATACAAAGCTGTCTTAATTTTTTTCCGTATAAAATAAAATTACGAACAAACTATTTGTCAATAAAATGTCAAACGATAGAAAAGGACAAAACATTGAGTGAGTTACACAATTTGTTATTAGTAAGGGCGTAAGTGTTAACTGCGGCTTTCAACTTATGTAACATTGAAGGGAAATGACCGAGCCTATCCGAACATAAAGTATATTCAATCTGTCATGTTCAAGAAATCGGAGCCAAAATGATATCGGCCGCACCTATACAATGAATCATTTGACAACAAAGTTCGGCGGTGAATGACCGACGATTCTAAAAAAAACAATTTATAATGAGTGTGCGCAACTTTTACAATTAATGTTATTGAATGCGGTGTTTGTGTTGCGAAATCAAACATTCGGACGAATTGTTCCGGACAAAAGACAGGAATGATACCTTCATTAAAACATTATTTAATTAAGTATGTCAATTGAATGGTGAACAATAATGATCGCAGAAACAATACAATAATTCCAATTTCATATTATGTACGCAGTTAAATACGCCACTATTTCTACAAATTTACAGTGGGTAAATTATTTTGAATCGAAATTAAATTAACTTCACAAGTATAACTTATAGACCGGAGATATAAAAGTATAACCATATTTTGATGAATGCCCCGCGTAACTACACTCGCCTGCTTATTGTAAGGATATTCATACAATTTGTTTCTATACTTAGATTTCCGCGAAGTTTCCTAGAGGATAGATTTACAATAAATGCGAAAATTTGTTATATCACTCGTGTGTCATCTTCGTTAGGTTAGCACGCTGTCGTGGTGGCCGGCGGGGCGGGGCGGAGCGTGGCGGGGCGCGGGCGGACCCGACGCCGCCTAGTTTCGCAATATGCTCAACCACCAAGCCGTTTTCACTTTTTCGCTGTCAAGAACGCGCGCAAACGATAAACAAAATAACATTTTGGCCGTCACTGCCAAATAATAGACGTAACACCAAAAGTAGAAACTGCACAACTGTTGCCCGTTGAATTTCGATTTTCAAGTTAACAACTTACAATCCATATTCCTCTAGCAAATTCAATTGGCCTGTGACTAGACTCACTCAGCATACCAGAGTTCAATCCACGAAACAGAAGGTCTTCAATTCGTCCTCATTCATTGCCAATTTGAACTCTATTCACTGACTTTAACAAAGTGATTAGCTTAACATGGTCCGGAGATTTAGGTGGTTCGTGGCTATGAATGCGGTTGTAGAAACGTCGAGGCTGTTCATTGACCTTTTTGGCACATATACCGCTATAGAGTAACCAATAAGCTAACGCACTATCGTGAAACAAAGACAATATGCTAATTGGTTGAACCTACAGTACGAGCCAGCGCAGCGCTTAACAATGCTACGCCGTAGCAGGCTTGTGTAGCACTTACTACGCGTAGCCACATTATTGCCGATAATTATTATAGAGAGTTATATTAGCAAATTATTGAGGTAGGTCACAAAGTTCGATATAATCACAAGCCCTGTCCGACTAATAAAACAAAGGCTACTCAGTGATGAAAAATGCTTACGGTCCAAAATAATAGAGCTATTGCAAAACCTGACATTGCTTGCCGCTCACCGTACACAAGGGGCCCACGTAACCACTTGTTAGTTGCGTAAAGGTCTTTTACCCCTGTTTATTTGGGACACTAGTATTAAAGAGATGTTTTAATTTATTAGCACTTGCACTAGCAGTTGGGCAACACCTTGAACAATACTCTACGCTATATGTGATCATCTTGTGAATCGTATTTCAATTTGCTAATTTGCTTTTAGCATCGTTTCTACGTACCTGTCTAGCCAGCAATACCGCTATTGCGAAAGAATTTGCACTTTGGGGTTTGCCGAGTTGGTTATTTAATGCATTCTTTTAGTGCCCGTCTGAGAGGCGCACTACATTTTCATAAAAGATTGTTGTAAGTTCATCTACTGTGGTATACTTTGTTTCATTTCACGGAGTCGCTTCACTTAAAACGGCTATTCATTGGCGTCGCGGCGGCGTTTTACGTAAGGAGCCTTTACACACTGCCACAGTCAGTCGTGTCAGGAGGTTACGTAAATATCAGCCTTTGACAGCTAAATTGCTTTCCTTTAACAGGACTCTGGTGAAAAAGAGCCCGTCGGTTTGGTTACCGCGGGCAAAGTTTTCTCCATACCTCAACATATTGAGGTGTACCTCCTCTTTAAACAAAGGGAATTGCGCCGTTTATGAGCCGTCGCTATTGGCGGTGATTTTATAATGATATCGTATTGAAAAAAAAAACCGGGTCGCAGTTGTTTTCCCCAACAAATCATATTTGAATTGATAAAGGTTCGGACAAGTAGTTGGCGGTCTTTGTTTGTGTTCGCGTAAGTCGGTCAGTCAGCCATCGGCTGCTTCTTGATGTGTTGTTTAAAGTGTAAATAATGCTACCGTTTCTGTATATAACTGTTTATGACTGCACTTCACTGTTTTTCACACCTGGACTGAGGTAAATGTGTGTTATGTAATAAAGGTTTGTCACGAGAGGGTAATGTGTAGCACAGCATTTTGTGCTAAGAGATAATTAGGTCTCGGGTTGGAATGGTTCGGATCCGGCGCGCTAAGAGTAAGCGCAGCATGTGTAGCACGCAAAGGAGTCACGCGATCCGCTTGCCACAGTAACACAGTACGAAACTGTTGGAAACTTCTTCCGGGGTGAATGGCCTCTTGCGTAAAGCGTACGCTTGTGCAACCCGCTGACGCCGCCGCCGTAGCCGCCGCCACAGCCGCCGCCGCCGTCGTAGCCTCTGCGACTCCCACCGAGCTGTCACATGATGGGCGCATGCGCAACTTATTATAACATTTCAAAGTCCAATTCATATGTTTTACAGTTACTCGTAGCAGCACCATTTCTATGAACTAATGAATGAAGATCTTTTTTTGGTAAATGGTTGTTTACCCCTTGCTTCAAATACATGTTGCTTGCAGATTAACTTGCAATATTATCCTGACAAGCTAGGACCTCAGCAGGCTTTCAAAACATCTAGATGCCTAGGTCAAGGTTCCATGGAATGGGAAGATTGCTACACATCGGTGACCTTAACTTGGCAAGACTCGCTGGTGGATTTCGCAACCGGCGGCGAGTGCCGAATCGGCTCGCTGCCGAAGAAATGGAAAGTGCGTTATACAACAACCTGACACTGGCGTGAAAGGCGTGCGTTAATGTCATCCACCTCGTGGTCAAGGCTTTTGGGATTTTTTTTCGGTTGGCAGACATTTTCGGCGCATAGAGTCAAAGACCCCGCTGCGAAACTTTCTTGACAGAAGTGAAATTGGCAACGATGATTTTTTGAATTTAGATGTGCCACTTTGTTAAATACCACGGGCCTTAATTGATTACGAACACGATGAGGAAAAAACACAGTACCATTGAAATCGAGAGTGCGCGGGCGCAACGCCGCCAGACGTGGCCGGGACCTACAACGGTACATTGCGTACAACTCGTAACGGTACTTTCTAGACGTGACGCCCCGTCCTCCGCGCGGCTAGTGATGGCCACGAATCAACAATTGTTTACGTTTTGCTTTACATTGGATGCGGTATATCGAAATACTTAAAGTAACTAAAAGTCTATTGTTGTACTTTTAAGGTTTACATAAATACAAAGACTTGCACCTTTGAACTGTACTGTGGTGGATAAAATGTTTGGATACATAGGACCAGCCAACCAGGATTGATAATGATTAAGATCCAATTTGTGGCTGTAGCTTAGTTGTCAGGTAGTTTGACTTTTTTCAAGGTTTGTAACGTCTATAGGCCCACCATCTATGAGGTTGGATTAAATACGCTTGGTGAACCGTGAGCAATTCTGCTAGCAAGGACTTCTGCCTACACGCTTTGCGATTAAAAGGGCTAACTGCATTTATTTTGAAGAGTACGGCGGTCAAGATATTAATAATCGGAATAAGATACTTTGTCTGTCCACCTTTTTTTTTACTTAAGCGAGAGGTTCCGAATGTCGCAGAATCCGCACTTTCTCTCACGGCGCTGAACATCTTGCGCGCCAGAATTTCGCGTCGAGTGGTGGGGCCGAGCGGTGGAGAGGAGGGGGGGACTTGTTTGCCAAGCAACTGTTACAGCACCACCATAATAACATAACCGTACGAAAATAACATAACGAAAATATTTTATTTATGCAGATAAGTTTATTTATTGTGTTTTTTTATAGATTTTACCTACGAAACGTGGTAATTTTTTTGCGTAAAATGTTAAACGTTATGGAGTTGTTTATAATTGGATGTTGAATAGATTAGATAAAGCATTCGTGTCCTTTGCTGGGATGTAAATAATGTATTTCTTCCAATATATGGTGCATTAGGAGACCTAAGTCTCTTCTCACCCTTCCTCCAATCTGTCAATCTTAACCTTAATTAGCTGTTAGTCCTTTCTTGGGCTGAAGGGGGCAATCAAGGCAATCTGTATCCACAGGTTCTGTCTACTATTTTTTTCTAAAACATGCATACATAAAGTCACAGTGCAAATTGCGCAATGCACTCTGACGCATCAGATATATATTTGAAAGGACGCTACTCTATTTATAGCCGGTGCTTCAACGTCATGAAATAACACTAAACAATTATTTTGCTTGTCGTGCTAACGAACTGTGTCATACATAAAGCATTAAAAATACATTTCGATTTTGACCTCAGTTGCTGGACAACTTGACTTCGTGAAGGGTTCCATAAAAATTGGTGAAAAGTTTAGAATGGCAAATTCTATCTTGTGTATGTTTAATTCAAATTAAACAATTGTATCTTCCGTAAGATGTTATACTGTTACTTCATTTTGAGAACATTGAAGCAACACTTGGATAACATCAAATGTAACAACATATTAATGTATTATTTGGGATTTAAGACTAAATTCAGGGATTGCATTTTTCAGGAGTCGCATTCAGGTTTATGTTTCGAGAACTCACAAACATGAAAAATAAGATTCACATGGACAAATTAACATGGTACTGGAAAAAATACTTGGGTAGTACTACGAGACACACGTAGTATGCTATTTGGGACCTCAAATATGCCTTAGGTCGGCTTTGTGAGCTGTTATCTACAATGAATTTTGCTGTACGAGACAGTGACTTTGTTTACTCTATATACAAATGAATTAGCCTATTTAGGTACGATATTTATGTACCTATAAGTATGTATAGGTGTATGGCGTATGATAATTGTTTACAAGTCGGCCTAGGGAAGGTGAAGGCGCGAGTCCGTGACTCGGCGGCGCAGGCGCTATAAGGTACAGCACCAAGGTGATAAAAAACTGCGTGGGAAATCCTATTGTGAATAGCGTTCCGTTTACTGGACCCGCTTCAAAGTCGTATTCGATTAGACATTAGTGCAATATGTATGTAAGTAAACATATTTCGCAACTTGTCTATTTCGGGCTGCTTACTTAATCGTCAAAGCTCATTCGCTCTTTACACTTACGTCTATCAGTCGAATGGGTGTAAACATTTTTGCCCACATAAATATTGGAAACAATGCTGCTTGAATCAAGAGAAAGTGACATATGAAGTGAGTACATTAAGTAAGTAAGTACATTGTGATTTTCAAGAGGATATTAATTATTAATTGCAAACTCTGTCGACAGGAATGTTTTATCTGAATAACATTCAAAACATAACATTCTAACAACACTATGTACCTCATGACTGCTAAATATGAAAAAGTTACAAAAGTAGGGCATGTAACGAACAAAACAAGATTTTAAATTCAATGAAACAAAAACAAAACGAATCCAAAATCGCGTAAACTATGTCAACGAACGAGCTATGTATTTGAAATATTCGCAGTGGAGTATCGAGACAGGGTGTGTGGGCGGCCTCCTACAACATCCGACTGCAGAACCTTTGATACTAGCGGCCGCTCGTTATGCTCATGACAGCGCACTTAATTGCAAGATTTCCAAGAATCTGTGATACAATAGATATCTACAATACATTGCTAGGGTACAGTCATAAATAAAGTCGACTAGAGATTCAAAAATTGCCTACGTAGAATAGAATTGAAAACGTTATACATATATACCTAAATGGAATAAAATAAGTAGCCACGTATAGCTGTTTTATATTTTTACTATCGAATCCAACTGACGTACAACAGGACTTCCTGTTAACCGAATATTGATTTCAAATTAGTATTTTTCCGGCCAATTTCCTTATTTTTCTCCTGATTCCTTGTTATTTACAAACAAAATCTGATTTACTTGGTAAAATCGGTCCAGCCTTTCACGAGTGATGCCGTGAGCAATTCAAATAGGCATTCATTGTTATATGTATATGCAAGTGTATGGCCACCCTGGTGTGCGGTGCTAATCATCAATATTGAGCTAAGATGGAGCTCACTTGTAATGCTGTTAACATCAGGCAGGAACGTGGTCAGAGGTTTGCCTTAGGTATCTGTTCATCTGTGACATTAATATTGCTCATGAAGCCAAACGTCATTTCAAAAGCTCTTAATTGCCAAGGCTCACTCTTTAAAAAAATGATTTGGCTGTTTTAGCGTCTACCCAAAAGAAAATACCAACTGAAACTGAAATGCATTTTCATGAAAGAAAGTTCCAGCGGGACGTCCTTTTAGAATAAAGTACTAGGAAATCAGGAAACCATATTATAATGCATCAATACAAATATTGGTGTAATAGTTATGAGTCGAAATGGAATCCACCGAGAGCCTAGCTAGAGTTACCTTGTTGCGTTCATTGACAGACTCCAGCAGTCGTTTCAATAAAATATGTTCAGGCTGTAACAGTACATTGGTGCTTATTGCTGCATCACAAGAACTATTTTGCAATAATTGCATACGTGAATAATATCGGCTGCAATTTATCGAACGTTCGCGTTCTAGGTTTTGTTCTATTGGCCTTAGCGCGCCTCGTATGTGTCGTCTACCCTTTTACTAATCGACAACATCCATTTGTTACATATAGCTCTGTCTCTCTTTTATTTGTGAGGGCAACAGAGACGGGTGTGCAGTGTTATAATGCTTTCGAGGTTATGCGAGATGCAGGATGTATGTAGTGCTCGATGTACGGAGAGCGCGGATGATGCAGGGATCGTGTTTCAGCTGGGGTCACGTGACTCTTGTTGCAAAACCGGTTGTGTGACGTCACAAAGCACATCCTTTCACTCGCTTTCACTGTCCTTGAATAGTGAGAGCTCCATGCGATATCTGATTCGCTCTGCACAAACATAATACAAAGAGATGTTACGAGTACGTACAATAATCCCATTCGCTCGATCCAATATCCCTAAGTTACCTTTTAGGCGGGCTTAGGAAGAAATATAGCTATAAACATTCGTATTAGACCGCTGGCACATAATTATATTAAACAAAAAATATATTCATGGCTTTTAGCTCCAAAGTGAGGTAGGCAGAGGCGCAAGCCTTTGCCAAGCAAATGCTCACGGTTAACGAAGCGTATATACCCCACCGTATGTGGTGGGCCTATCGTCGTTATACCTCTGACAATAATCGAGTGCTGGAACAGAGCCGGGATTAAAATGTAATATGTCCTGCCAAAGCAGTCATCGAGAAAATTCTTTGTCACATTGTACAAGCTTTAGCAAAAAGCTATTTTAGTTACATAGGAAGATTCTTGAAATTATGTAGTTTACTGACTTTCTTGGCCGACTGTTGTTAAAATCTCTTTTCTTTAAAGTAATAAGTGACAAAGTTTATTCGTTGATACGAATCTCATGCGATTGTTATCTCCATGAAGTGGAGTATTTTTTGGTGAAAGTAACTTCCCGATTTGGACATCCGTGTTTCATTGCGCATTTATGCCCATTTTCTTCTTTGTACTGTCTTGGAATTTTATTATTCCGCCGGCGTACTAATAAACGTGACAATTTGTAAGTGTGTGTTCATTGCGTGGATTAGGAATTGACATTTATTTTAAATTCCCTCTCGTACCGCAATGTATTGATTTGGAATTGTAATATACAAAGGTAGCTTCCTTTATATGGGGTCATTATTATTTCTTTTCCTTAGTAGATAAAGTATGTACCGAAAATATGTAGAGACAGGTTGCCGGCTGATAGTGCGCTCACGAAAATGCGGACACTCTGATATGATAACAATATAAGGTGTTCGTCACATTGTTATCGTTGCTGTGAATCACAGTTACGTTATTTTTATTTAACTTTAGCTTAAATGTCTTTATTATAAAATAATATTGAGTATAATAATGTAACTTGAACATAGTTTGTCTCGTTTACACAAACGTGTTTTCTTGAATCTGTGATTCAGTAAATCTTTAGTGGAGTTTCGGAATAGCCTTAGACTCAAGACCATGATTATTATTTTGTGGGTTGAATAACAATCATTGGAGGTATGACGTCACTTCCATTCTCACGACGGCTTAGATTGATATTTTTTATGCGTACGAGAGATGTGTGCTTTGCACCGTTTATATAATTTAGTACCAGATCCCTTCCTTTCTCCATTTAAGCTTATTGGCGTAAAATTAGGTAACATTGTTTTACGTCCTAAACCATCACGGTACTTTTAGTTAATTTCACAGTTACTGTTATCTATCACACGGTAAATATTTCTCTTATAATGTCGTAATGTTTACAGTGTGTGCTGTCTAATGAAAACATGAATATATGGGTCAATAAACAAGCGAAGACACGGTAAGTTTCAAGGTTTTGTATTAGAGCTCTCATAAAGGTGTACGTGCTGAAAGAAGCGTAACGCACACTGAAAACAGCCTTCAAACATTACCACGGTATGCCATTGAGAAGGAATTGACGTAGTAGTTAAAAATATCTGAACATACGAAAATATAAGAATAACAGTAAAACTCTTGTTGGTACCCATAAAAAGAACTGTACAAAAATAGCTACGATTCAATTTAAATATTCATGAACGTGACATTTTTTTCTCGAGCCATAACCATCAATTTAGTCAATTACTCAAACAATATGTAAGGGCCAATGTCAATCACGTAACGGAGAGTGTGTGAGTGTGAACGCGACTCTATCGGGACTCACCGGCCGGCGCTGAGCCGCCGCCGCCGGGCGCGCTGCCGCCAGCGTCGTCGTCCCGACGCCCAATACAGAGCTAGATAAACATATAGGTCGCTGAACCGACCCACTTTCAAAGCGTGGCCCGCGCTTAGACAAAAATGCTTACGCACACACACACGTAGAACCGCATGGCCACACTACAACTGTGTGTGCGTAATAAATGTATGTGTAGGTCTTCGTGTGTGGGTGTCACCTTGTGGTTTGCAGCGAAATAATCAGTGACTCTACATTGATTGGTGTCATTTGATAAGTGAAATAACAGGTTTCGCGCCCGTTTGATATAACCTGTCAAACGTTTTATAGCTCTATCTCACAGAATCGTAAATGTCAAAAATCCCGTAAGACAAATGTTGTATACTTTATTAGTATACCTAAAACAGCAATCACGTTAACAAAAAACATATGTGATAGCAAATACAACTGATCAGTAAAATATGTATGTTTTAAAATAGATGGCGTTGCTGTCGTAAATTAGGACGCATTCTGCAATTTTGCGTAAATCCAATATGGCCGCCACGATGCAGACCTAAACTTCTACGACAAGTTTTTGCAATACAGTCTGCATACTGCGATGAATTTCATGAAAATATACGTTTCGATTATAAAAATACTACTCGAAATAATCTTGATCATTTAAACAATCAATTACAATTATTTACTTATTATTATTTACATCACAATTCATAGTTCTATATTGTAATGTAATTATGGAATTAAATAAATACCAGTTAAAGCGGACAAAGCACATTGAAACTGTATTTTGTGTAACCATTAATGTATGTCAATCGATTTCAGACCATTTTGTAATTCCCGCGTAAAAACTTCGTTATGAATATTCTGCATGAAAACGTGGCCTTTAAGGTACCAAGCCGATTAAATCCAGAAAAAATATTTATCTAATATACTAATTAACGAAATACAAAATACAACAACATCCATGAAAAAAAAAAATAACACAACCGAAAAACCGCAAACAAACATCGAAAACGTCTAAATCTCACCATATATCATTTTTGCCAACTGTCCTTGCCGAATAGTCTCCATTCAAATGTATTTTTTCTTTAAATTGTATCCGAATAGTTCATAAATTCATCACTGATAAGGTTTAGTCATTTCGTGCGTGCGGCGGTAGGGAGCGCGAGCGGCGGCGGCGGGCGTCGTCGCGGCGTGGCCCGCGCGGAAGTAGGTTACCGACTAAACTTTTGTTTGCGTGAGGCTGCGACGGAGCTGCAGCTAGCGCCCGCGCCCGGCATCGCTCGGCGACATGCGCCCTTCGGTTCTTCCACGAGGGAACTACCCCTCGACTATTGCACCTCAAAGGCACCCTTCACTGATGCCAGTTTGCTTCACTGTAAATAATGTTGCGCGGGCCATGCCTGCGCTCGAGATGTCACTTGCCGAGGCGGTAAGTGAATGCTCACTTGCGGTAGAATGTTAGTATTTTACGATCGATTGGTTATGAAATTTAGTAAAATTTGTTTGTTACTGGGGCAAGAATAAACTGTTTAAAAATTTCGCTTTTTATACTAGAGTTCGTACTAGAGCTGTTTAGTTGTTTTCTAGAGTGTCATATAGTTAGTGATCGCTAGCCGATAGTTGTCGAATAGTGATTCGCCGACACTGCGCGGTTGGCTGAACAGCGGCCGCCGCCGTTGCCACTGCCATATTTACCACGTACAGCACGAGTGACAGCGAATGATTCGCCATCACGCATTCTGGTAGCCAATTGTCGATGGTTATGTAAGTGAGGCCGCGATGCCGCCGGAGTCAACGAACGGCATTGACACGTGCCTCTCCCCCCGCACCGCCGGCCCCCTCCGCCCACCCGCGGCGCCCCGCGGGCCCTCCACGCCGCTGAAACCAGCAGCTGCGAAATTGGGTCACGAGCTGCGAACCACCTCTACTACTGCCCGGCCACTGTAAGCTGACCCGCCGCAATACGTTCAAGCGAGCGACTCGCACCGCGACCTCACTGGGTCAGCGGGGGAACACGGGCCTCCGTACGCCGGTGATTGCTCTGCAACACTCCGACTGAGCCGAACCTTCTGCCGCTCAAAATAACGAAGCAGATGACAGCCAGCAATTCGGCGGAATAGTTTCGGTTTAGAGTAAACAACATTTAACATCGGCTTCGGGCATCCCGGAATTATGTTATTTGACTTGACAGTTTACAAATTGTTCCATGTAATCGTATTATGGATTGGATTTAATATAACAAAGAAGTATGATATTCAGAATCGTTAAAATCATTGTCTTGCAAGCATAACGTTTAGAAGTACATACTTAGTGTTCTTAGAAATATCAATGCATGAAAACGCAGAAGGAAAACAGCGCTGCACCGGCATCGACCGTGCGAGTCAACGAACGTCATTGACGCGAATCAAAACTATGCTTTCGACTTTATCTCGAACCGAATATGGTTTAATATCGTTTGTATGTGTTGCACAACCTAGCCTTGGCTCTACGGCCTGGCTGACTTAGACATTCTATCTACTTTTACATTCGCGAAGGCTCTAGTAGGTAAGACTTTTTAGAACTACTCCTACCTATATGAGCGACCATAGAATACGCTTTAGCTATTAAATATTACGAGAGGGAACTCTTCGACCTATAAATGTCAAAGCGCCATGTTAATATTTTTATAAGTTTGTTATTATAATCATGGTTTTTCACAGAGCTTGAGACTGTGGAACAAAATAAATCATGTCAGTTTCGAAAAGGGGTAGGCGGAGACGTTATTCTTCATCATTTAAACTGATGAAAACAAATTAGCTTAATTTGATTACTTACGAATCTTTCATTGCAAACGCATCGGATTTTGGAACTCGTAAAATAAAGGTAATATTTGTCGTCATAACAAAGTAAATTTAGATGTCGACGTATATTTGATTGTCAGCCATTATGCATAACGAATGTGTTATCAACAAAATACTAAATGTTGCTCATTTAATTGTTTCTTAAAAGGCGTGAAACAATCTGTTTTTTCTTAAATAATTGTTTTTTATTCACACCTCACCTCATTAAATATAGAAAATTTAGACTTAAAGGGGATGTGAATTTAAAAAGAATCATATTGAATCAGAAATAGGCCTACAGGGACCCTGTAGAGCTTATGGAGCCCAGAAGCGCACATGAAGATCTCAGACAGACAAATAAATAATGTATTAAAAGTAACTTGTTTGTTAGAAATAAAAAACATCTCTATCAGTCGAGAATATTCTTTATACAAACACAACGTAACCTTCATTTTACTATGCACTATCAAACAGAAGTATCCACGTATAGTCTAGACATTTCCAGTGTAAGTACAGTCGGCCAAGAATCTGTTTCCTAAGGTTGAAATTCATATGCATTTTACTAGACATTAAGGTTCATTTTTCACTTATCACAATATAATAGGTAACTCTACCTTATTGATGTTGCACAGGAAGTGTCTTAGAAACTGATAGACCACTTTCTTGGCTAACCGTACTAAAGGTAGCACACGGTACGTTAATGGGATTGAACAAATGCCACGAGAGAGGAGTAAGTGCAGTATTTGGGGCAAGTATCGACGTTGCGCGCCCCACTTCCATAGCGCAGGTTGCACTGTACGCCGAGTCAAAGTCCGTCATTGACCTAACTAGGGTACCTAGGGGGAGTGGGGCGGTGGGTCGCCCCAACCGCCCGCCTGCTGGCATTGAACACTACACAATAACAACACGGGGTAGGAGTAGTGTACCACCATCGCCACGCTGCTACTACCGAACCCATAGGTCACGTTGCATTTATACTATACATACATAGTTACCCACACAATATTCGTACAGTATTCCATTAATTAATACAGCTATGAGGTTGGAGAATGGAAAAGGTGAGGGTACTTGAATTAAGTTATGATTTGGACATAATAAAGTAACTTGGTAGTGTTACTTTAAGATATTTCACCAGTTTAAATTCTGTAATATTGCAGTAAACTTTGTTTTCCTTGGACATTTGGAAATCGTAGATTTCGAATTTCCCACACAAAGCAGCAAGTGCAAATATTTATCCATAGTTTTTATACCCCCATAGTTTATAAGATAGATGGGACGGGGAGTTTCCTGCTGCTCCTTTTCGCTTATTATATATTATTGGCAATCACTTCCATATACCTATTTCCAAATTTAAGTGTCAACCAAATTAAATTTGCACGCCTTTCCAGACAAATAACGATGGAGTAAACAGCTTCCGTATTACGTTTACTTGACAAATACCCGATCATTGTTGTTTTAGACTTGATTGTAATGTAAACTTAGCACCCGTAATAGTTTATGGTCGACAAAACTTTCTGTTTATTTAAACCAATGTTATTATGGTAGAGTAGTTGTGATGTTACAAGTAAAAAAGAACGTGTTTTCTCATGACGTTAATGTAAAGTATAAGTTTCAACGTAAGGGTTAGACATAGGCACAGGGGGGTAGACCATTTTTATATGATGCAGAAGTAAAGAAAATGTTGAAGTTTCGTCGGAAATATTTATTTATTTACCAAGCTTATACTATCTTAACAGTTAGGACCAATACAATAGTATAGCGAATATATTTAAAAAAAAATATATAAAGTATACTTTATTTTATTAACTACGTTTAGCCTGATAAGTCAATTAATTCTTACCAACTTGAGTTCGTAATAATAACTTGAGTTGTTGGTTTGCTGACACCTTGCGTTCGGAAGTTATGGGTAAAATAAGATTCTAGGGGCTTCACTAATAATAGCGAAGTAACTATTCCAAAAATATACCAAACTCAATTTGTATTAAGTGTTGTTGCATGTCAAATACGGAAGTTTTAGTAGAATAGTAATAACATTAATGTAGGTGACAGAGCGTTTATTGGTAAGGGTGGTAAGTGTGTACCATTACCTACCACACACAGAGCCTATATTGGTACGCAACGCAACGCTCCACGCTCTTACGGTGAGGATGGATATTGTATTCATAACAAAATGTGGGTAGGCCACAAAAGGGCAATAAACGTAAGATATGTCACGTTGCGTATAGTGAATTTGTGTATACCTACAACAATCACGGTTTGTATCAGGAAAATGGCGATACACGCTTGCTGTGTGCGAAATGAAAATGGGATTTTCCATTATTTTATATGCACATATTTCGAGCAGAATGAAATACCATACGAAATATATAGTAATAGTTTAGGTATTATATAAAAATAAAATAGCATTTGTTGTGTTATATTACAAATGTATTTTCTTGGTAGGGTTAAAAATCTGTAAAAAAGAGGTATGTTTTTGAACGCCCATTTCTATTCGAATGACTGGTTTGGTCGCTTCATTGAGTAGGTACCTAATTCTCTAGTAGGCGTAAGGTTAGGGAGCGCTGCCTAGGTGCGTCTTGGCGCGGGGCGGGGGATGACGCCGGCGGCGGCGGTGGCGGCACGTGCGCTCACGTGCAGCACAAGCGGTCGGCGAACGTCATTGACCCACCTGCAGCCCTACGCCTCCCGCGATAGCTCCCTCGACGCACGCCCGCGCGACTATTTCTGGCGCGCGATGATAAACACCTCTAGAAAGTACTTAGGCTGTGATCCTGAATTTGTATAATTAGGAACCTTAAGGTTACTACTAAAATTATAGATTTAGAATTTTATTATTATAATTTATTTTAGTAGGAACCATAATAATTGTTTTTAGAATTTCAAGTTTAAGTGTAGATTTTTGACTTCAGATCTACTGCACCAATAGTCCACTTTCCGGTCGGCCGGGGTCGATCAATACGTGCCGGCGAACGAACTCTCGGCCTCGCGCAAGAAAGTGGGACTCCGCGCACGCGCAGCGCGCCGGGCTCGGTGCATCCGTTCATAGTCATTCTTAATTTGAAATGTTAATCCGAGATCTGGAGCATGATTGTCTAATTCCTATAATGATGAGTTGAATACGTCGGATTAGTTAAACCAGTTTAAAATTAAAAATAATATGTACAAAACTTATATCTACTTAATAAATGAATGTGGAGAAACTAGCTCCAATTATTACAAATATTATTTAGTACAATAAAAAGTATAAGCGAATAGTTCGCTATTTCCTTTTAATACACTACGCTTAAATATACCAAAAGCGAGTTTGACACTGAGCCAGAGTAACTTATTTTAATAACAAAAATGTTGTAGCTGGTAAATAGTAGCAGCCGCCACTACGTACTACTTATTTGTGAATAAATCGTTGTCCGCCGAGGTGCGAGCCAGCAATGTCAAGGCAAGCCCAAACCCGGAGGAGGCCGGCCCGCCAATGTCACGGGCTCCCACAATTTCGACCACTGCACTGACAAAACTTGTTGGCCAACATCGTCAGCCGCATACATACAATTTAGACCAATGCACTCGAACGAGCGGTACAGCTAGATCAGCATTAAACAGCCGTGTTTTGCTGCACCAAGGTTAAGTGCCGCTGACAATATATTTATTAGTTTTACGAAACGAAATAATCAGCGGCTTTCAGTAGGTTAATGCGAATGATATTATAAAAACTTGTTGATGTAGTTACGATACTTATTGTACGTAAACATGTAAAAATATAAAAAGAACGCCCGCGATCTCTGGTTACACATATGTAAGTCTAAGACCCCCGAATTTCGAAACAAAAATCGGTACTCAACTGTCAATTGATTATAGGTTGTCTCTTTTACACAGGCACGAATAGAGCGGGACAAAAGTTACATGTGAGAGAACACGGGCGTTAGTATGTATCTAGGGAAGATATGTTTTATGAATAAAAAATATTACTTGACGTCTCTATTTGATGTATTGTAATGTACGCTATAGTGTCAAGAATTTGGCTTACAAGTGATCAGTCAGACAGATATTCAGGTCTGGATGTTTTTATATCATTGACTTCCATATTTTAACTATAACATATTTTTAAGGAAGAATCTACCGTAGATAGTTACGGTAGTTTTTTCATTATTTTTTTTATCAAAATCAATTTGTTGCTTAGGACGCATAGCACCTTTAAAGAGGCTCTTTGGGAGTCTTACTGATTGACAATTACGTTTTATATAAACAAATAAATTGGTAAAGACAAATAAATCTCCAAAATACCATCGCATAATTGCACTTCCGATGACTTTTATGTATGTATTTTATTGGAAGAAATTGTCATAGTCATCTTGTTTGGACGTAGGTACCTAGCACAGGATTGGTACGGTATAGTTTTGTAGAAGCCGGAATAGAACAAAAAATACTTTTTTTTGTCAGATGCCAGCCCTATTCTGTTGCATGACAGCAACTGGATAATCCTAGACTAACGAAGTAAGCATACAATGTTCCAGTTTCACTAACTAACCGCCATGACACTAATACTATGTAAATGAATGTAAAGTTTTGGTTTTTTTGGAACAAAACAGTCTTCCATATTGTGTACCATGAGGCAGAACCATGGGCGTACCTTGGCAACTTTTTATACTTTATGACAGAATCCTATATATTCGATGGTCAAAATGCAGTTGACTTGTAAAATAATTGCCGAAAGAGATCTAAATACGTAGAGTTTTAAAATTATTTTATACTGACTAATGTTTTGTCAGGAGTGTACCCACAAAACATGCTGTATACAATAATACGACGGAGTTATCAGTGAACAAACATAAAAAAACAAGAATCTACATACATTACGTATATACGGTCGAATTGACAGACTCCATTTTTGAAGTAGCTTAAAAACAGAATAATATTTTGATTATAGTTCTTAGTTATGATGGTTTTTTTTTGTATTTCGTATTATACTGTCACGTTGAGTTAAATACGCTTGGTGAACCGTGGGCATTATCTTAGCAAGTGCCTCTGCCCACCCCGCTTTAGGATTAAAAGGCGTGAAGTGTATTATTATACTACCATCAAAACGTCAGCCGTTGCCGTTTTTTCAATTTCGTATCAATATAGGTAATTAAGGTCAACTCGGTCCAGAATTATCTATGCCTACTTAAAGTGAAATATTTTAAAAAAAAATAATGAACGCACTGAAATCACGTCTATGGATTAGGGGTGTCAACAATCTTCAGACATTCATTTTACTAGTACCATTGTGCAAAAAAATCTAGGTGGAACCTAGAAAGGCCTTAACACTTTTGAGTATACATCTCGCTCGTCGACGTGATAACAATAAAATGTATATTGCCTTCATTTCAGTGTATACTAATGTGTTAAAGAGTAAAACAAGTCGCCCACGAAAAATGTGTTTTCCGCGCGAACAAAGTCGAAGACAACAACTAGTCATCACTACATAGTATAAAACATAGTCGCTTCCCGCGACTGTCTGTCCATATGTATGCTTAGATTTTTTAAAACTACTTATCTGTTTAGTTCGTATTTTGTTGCGTTTTTTAAAATATAAATAGAATTTTAAATTAGCCGTGTGGTGACGGCGAATAGAATACATGTGTCACCACCCCAGCCTAACATTTCCCGTCATGGGGGTCGTAAGTGGCGACCGAGGGAGCTCTCCAGAGAACGGGCAGCAGCGCTCTCTGTGAGTTAAACCACAACAACACCACTGCGATCGCCAACCCGCCTGCCAAGCGTGGCGATTACTGGCATTTCACCCCAAATGACGGATCTCATTGGGGGAGGCCCTCGACGTTATGTGGCTGTTGATGATTATTGAGGAAGGTTTCCTATGTATAATACAGTAAATAAATACCGGTGACTCGTGTGAAGCCGGAGCGGGTCGCTAGTAAGAAATATAATGATCGCCCGCCACGTCCCAAGCCGACAGAGTTGAACGTATCACAAGTGTGACACTGTGTCCCCTTTTTGACCTATTTAATGTGCACCCTAATAGCATGGTGACTGTTCTTCGGGACAGGACGCTCACTTTGATTTGATTGGATGATATATTTTTTTCTAGTGCCACGAAGAATTAAATAATCAACTTTTGCCGTAGCCCGTACGAACGTAGTGTTTGAGTTGATTTAACGGCAAACAAATGATCATACTTCCTACGTATTTAATGTTTCTTAGTATTTTTTTCAAACAGTAGGTACCTATGTTTTTATTTCCAAAACGCGACAATTAAATAAAAACTTATAAAACTTGTACTTACCTATGTTATTGTATGGTCTTGCCCTTTAGGCAGAAAGTTAGTAAAGCGCTGAAAATAACTCTTCTGTTTCTAATATTTTAGATGTAAAAGTTTTGCCCCGTGAAATCTTTGACGGGATTCTGTAGAAACTTTCGGACTTAAAACACGCCTTCAGTTCTCAATTAGTGAGTTTGCGAACAGTTATACAAATAGGTCTGGCATTTATAAGAACAATAAACAATATTTAATGTACAATATGTATTTCATTAAATATAAAGCTGTACTGATAAACCATCAATTTACAAAATACAATACATACAATTATAAAATATTCGTCATTGTCTTCTTTAGATTCATTCATATTAATTTGTATTCACATAAAATAGGAAAATTCTGGAAGCTTTGGCAGCTTATGTAGCGGGGCGCCGCCGCCGACAGCCCTTGCGGAGTAGGCGGGCGGTAGGCGCGACGCGTCGCCATGGCGACCATGCAGCGAGCGCATTCGGCAGTCAACCGACCTACTTCTCCGCGACCCGCCCGCCCAAATGTTAATGACCTCTAAAACCTGGGTCGAAGTTCACGAGAGCCGTTCCTGCTATTCCTATGTAACTATACATTCTTATTTGTATTTACAGACTCGGCTCACAAATTGTATTGATCTTGCCGAGTATTAATTTCATGGTATAGAATCTAGGTTAAGTGAGGGTTCTGGCGTACGGTTTACGGACGGGAAAGACTGTCTTGTTTATTAATAGTACGTACTTTACAGGAATGGTTCTTCATTGCTGTTTGTTTTGTAGATAAATTATCTATTAGGTAAACACAGTCTGGAACGATACTATGGCTCCTACACCATTCACTGTGTACAATTTACCTTTTAATATAATAGCTAATACCTGCCACTGTTTTGATAGGTTTGCCTTGAGGGAACTTGACCTTGGTAGAAGCGTCACGAGTTCAGATCTGCATACAACACATTAAAATAACATGTAGCTACTACACAATTTTATTACGCTTAACCGACGTACTTTTAACTATAATGCCGAGCACAGCTGAATGTTTGACAGGAAATTGAAACAAGGTCTACCTATGACGCACGAGGCACCTCGCAATCACTTCAAAAAAATCCTGACAACGTTATGTGAAACGAAGCTACATAACAAGGTTCCATACACATAGTGCCATCTCTTTTTGAAATTATTTTTAGGAGAATAGAGTTGTAAAAGCAGAAACCAGTTCGTACATATTATAGGACTTTCATGAATTTCATGGTTTTCAATGTGAAAATGATAATCCACGCTTCCTATAGATATTAGATGTATCTGCGTTGTCTCGACCTCATTAGTCCGGCTTAATGGATGGGCATAATTTAGATGCGGCCTTAAGTACTGTTACGTATGATTAGCAGCACCATCGAATGCACTAAGCCAAAACAAGTCTTCTAATTGTGAACCGGATATTATCCAATCATCATCACCTACACAATTATAATATTTATTGCTGCGCTAGTATAGAACGTAGTTACCTGTAATTCATAGTTAACCATCAATGTACGGATCGTTCACGATTACAACGTCGTTTTTGTTTCACAAACACAATGCAGTTCCTTGTAGAAGACGGGTAATTTCGGTCTCAGATCATGAATTTCTGATGCATTAAGCCTAATGTACAAGATTACTAAACAAACATAATTTATAAGCACGGGCCTCAGCGTAGGCCACATCGCTTATTAATACCGGATAGGGTGGTGGTCAAACAATAATTGCATTATAAAAAAATTTACTCGAGACCTCGTGGTAGAAATACGTGATGCCTAACTTTGTCGCCTCACTAGTCATACAGCTTCGCTCCTTTAACATTCTGATAAACTTTTAGAAGAAGATACACTTGGTGAACCCCTTAGTAGACAATCTCGAAAATTATGATCATTAATACTAGCAATAATTATTTCCTAGTTTTCTTCGGAAACTTTCGTCGGAAATCTTCTAAAGAAAGTTATTTTCGTATTATCTTGTGACGATACAATGTGAAAATGGGGCACGTTGGTATATCTTGTTTCGTTGTGTCCTCGGACAATTACGGCTATGATCGGGTCCAGGTTGTCTCTATGTGTGTGGGTGAGTGTGTGTACACACACAAGGGGAATTGGATGTGTTGCACACTAGTGTCACTTGCAACAGCGGAGGGTTACCGTGTTGCCGTCCATTTGGTGATTGAGTTGCAATAAGGTCGAGTTTCAAGGTAAATGCGATGTTTGTCGATATTCTGTTCGTGGTGCAACATACGTAGTAGGTACCTATTACTGCCAAATAAAAGTAAATAACATGGTTTTTTTTTCAACTTGTTAAGTAAATGCAAGCATTTTATATATTAAACGAGTCAAGTCTTTGGTTGAGTAGGCGTTTATTAGATATTCTTAAGAATCTGAACAGGCAAAATCTTCAATGGAACCTTCATTTTTAAATTAACCATGTGTGAGACTTGATGTTGTCAAGAAAAAAAAATATAGTTATGGGTAATAAAGTAATAAGTAAATAAGTAGTAATAAGTAAAATATAGCTTCCAGTATGTACTTACGTTATTTAATGTGTAAAGCGATAACTAACCTTTTAACCAATATAAAATAATAAACCTTAACCATAGTATTCCTACGCTCAAATAATGCATGCGCTTCACGTACTAGTCGTAACTCATATACCCTATTGTGACGACCTAGCTAAACGTTCATCGTATTAACTGAACAACTTTACGGGACAATTCACGAGAAAGGCCAGCTCAGTTTAACTCATTTACTGTATAGCTCAAGGTGACAACGTACCTACTTGTAAAGTAATAAAGATACAGGCTGCACAGCTCGTAGCAAATGCAGGCGCACACACATGCACGTTAGATTGGGATGCGTCGTTTTATAGGATGAGTAGATAAAGAAGCTGTTAGGAAGGTAGAAGACAGATAGCGCGGATGTGCACTGCATATTTTTCCGTGGAGTACTTTCGTTTACCATTTTCTTTTTGAAGTCAACTCGTCTGTCGTGTCTGTACTGAGCTGTAGTTGGCTTATGATGTCTGTTACTTCTCGTGAACTTAGACGTCGATTAATACCATAGAGGTATATTAAAAAAAACGCATGCATGCAAAACAAAAGTCGTAGTCAAATAAAGCAAAAGTCGTAGTCAAATTAAGTCTCGGCCTTAGAAATACGGGGGAAATAATAATATTACTATACTATGATTATATATATTATTATTACACCTACCCCCTTACCAATAAACGCGTTGTCACTTATACAACGGTTATTACAGGTCTACTTGAACTGGTTATTCCGTATTTTGACATACAACTGTTAGTTAACTTGGGCTTTGTGTATCTTCGAAATAGCAATTCCGCCATTATTGGTAAGGCCCTTAATATGGAATTTTACACCAAGAATGAAACACAGACTTTTTCGTAAATATTATTTGTGTTTATGAGTTTTTGACGACCAAGCTTTTGGTTGTTTAATATTTTCATTACTTATATTATTATTTATATCAGTACCTGTGCTCAGATGAGGTCATGTGAAATGTACCACGACATTATTAACAATCCTTTTTTCTTTGATAGTGACAGAAGTAACAATTGAGTTGAACAAAGGCGACTCCTTTGTAATGACCCCTCCGCTTACTAGTAGTAGGTACACAGGGTTAATTCTTACACTGAAGTGAAACCCCCTTGTAAAGCTATTCAAGTGTACAGTTTCAGTAGAGGAGACCACAACAAAGATACGGGGAGGTCGAAAATGGCCTGAATCGCGTCGAGAAAAGGATGGTACGGCGTGCTTGGTCGACTTGTTGGGGAAATTGCCGCGCCTCCAGACTACTGTACTGGGTGTAATGTCCCCTCACGAATTGACGAGGGTGCCTAATAGGATCATTTGAGCTGACGAAGCACGTACAATGGTTGGTACTTCGTTTTGTTGTCCTCAAGCTTTAATTTAACAGTAACGTACATAATATGTATATTCATAGCTCTCGTCCTCATAATCCCTAATAAGGTGGACAGAACCTTTGGCAACTTGATGACTAAGTATTTGGGTTTTATTTGGACAAATAGTATGAAAATCGGTCAAATAGCCAGCCTATGGTTCAATAGTACAGGATAAAATATCCTTAGGGTCGTATTTTACGCTCTGTTCCTGGAAAATTGTTTGTACATCCCAGACCAGCACGAAACTCATTCAAGTTCATAAGTTTAAAGTGTCATCTATTTCGGAATATGTTTCTTTCTCCCTTTAAGAACTAAATTTAGTTTGAAATCATTATAATTGTGTACGAATAATATTTTCAATAGTCAAAGGACTATGCAAAGATTGTATGAACCCCTTTCGAGAATAGATTATATAGTGTGTAACTATAAAGTGTGAAACATAACGTGTTCATTTCAATCTCTAAAAGATTTTGTTTCCCAGGTTGTTTTCCATAACGACTTCAAGAACAATTAAAAAGCTATAGTAGTGTATATACGTTTCTTCGTGAAAATTGTAGAAAACGAATTAAGTATGCACACACATTCATGCATTCATCATACCAAACACTTTTGGGCGTGATAGTACATGTATAATTCCCTTCATAGACCAGATGGAAGTGTTCACGGCATCATCAACTGATTCAGCCACGGCACGGCGGCGGGCGTTCACAAATATGGGTCATGGCAATACGCAATATCGTCAACTCATAGTCTTAACCGCTCGCATGCCGCAAACGCAGATGTGCGTCATAAGTTTCAAACTCTACCGGCTCATCGTCGTAAAAGTCGTGAAAAACAATGAAGGGTGAATATTGCGTTGGCATGTTAATAGTTTATTAGGCAATGGTTATAATAACATCTAGGTATTATCTCACATAATCTTGAATTAAAACTCCTAAAAGGTATGAGTGATTTTGAATATTTGGTACAATACTATATATAAACCATTTGGATGGCTAAAGCCTATATGTTTTACTGAAACAACTTTTATTCTACGATTGGACATGATTATATACATACAATCACCGCCGACCACAGGCCATTTTCAGTACTATGTTATAGTTGTTACTAGAATCAGACTTATATTGCAAACAATGTTTACAGCCAGCTAGTTTTTGTAAGTATAAAATTTTAATTTTATGAAGCAATGTTCTGTTAGTTACACCATTTATATCTCCAGAACGACTGTTGTTGTTGAGTCTTATCTCCGATTAGCATAATACCTTTTTAGAATGCGAAAAACGCCCCGAAAATTATAACAAAAGATTATGAAGCGAGTATGCAAATAGGTTCCTCACTCTCTCTGGTGTTAAACTATGGGAATGAGGTCTTCTACTAGAGTATATATATATTATATATGGGAATTTATTTATTCACAAGTTTAGAAGGCATCAAATTATAACGCAGTTTTATTAGCAAGGGCCTTTGCCTATCCCGCTTTGGGATTAAACGAAGTAAATTGTATTTTTTGTGTCTTATAAATCACGAGTCCACACAAAGGTTTAACTACAAATCTTGACCTTGCATCTCCGCTGAGACTGTCTTCTTGACCGCACTTTACAGGAGACTGAACATCGAAGTTAATTACTCTTACCCATTAGGTATATCACTTTAATGTATCAAGTTAAGGTGAGTCATCGAATTTCTTAGAAAGACACTTATTGCATAAAATGTTTGGATCAAGTTAAAGTTCTACACAACTTTTTGCCGAAATAAAATATTTATGTACAAAAACGGTATTAAATTAAATACCCACTACATTCTTTTGACGACAACATTTCCCCGTTTTGTACTGGAAACGTAGAACTTTCAAAGAACAAAAGATACTTTCGTCCAAAAGTACCAGGCTGTCAGACACTGTGTGGAGCTCGCACGCGATACAATGAAGAGAGGCGTCCTTAAACGACGCTCGCTGCAGCGGGAGCGGCGGCGTGGCTATTCCTAGCGAAACTAGGCCGGCCACCGACACCGCGTCCCGACCGCCCGAGACAAGGCCCGGAGGATACCGGGATTACCGTTTCTAGAACACTTTTCATATTCAACAATAAGATATAATGGATTATAACGTGCCCAATTAAATGTTGCGGCGGTGGCGCGATGACAAGACAGATTTCTTCAAGTCATTGAACTCTCTACACCGACGAACGGAAAGTCGAGAATAGAAAGTAAAACCGATTTGGGCAAAGCTTTGTATGCGAAATAAATAGGTACTTATTGGCCTTCGTGTTCCGTACCATGTGTTTGTGACGCCCTCTGAGACGAGTGCGATTTCGCAATGCGTGTGTATGTGTACGTACTTATGCCAAAACAAGAGTTATGTATTCGGATAGTTTCCCTTCTATATCTGTGTCATCGAAACATCAACTATTTTTAACTGAAACTAAACGTTTAAATTAAACTTATGTGTAGGAGTTGTAAGGTAACAATGACCGGTTTCTAGTACTGACTTTAAAATGTTCATGGGGTCCTAGTTGCAAAGTTGAACTTGCAAAGTACTAACGTAGTTTCATACAAACATAAATAAAATCACATTAATAACACTTATTGTGTAGGCAGATTAAATTGAAGTCATTTTTTAAGATGATCGTTCCTAAAACGCGCACTAATCACACACCTCGAATATATCTAAGTTTATAAGCAAATAATTTCCAGGTTTTTAAAGAATGTTATGAAACATTTTTGAAAGAGTAAGAGAATATTTTTTTGAATTGACATCCCACAACTTTGGCAAAATTAGCACACGTTTAAAGTAAGTACCCACGACAGTATTGTTACTGCAACATTCTGCGTAGCTGAACTAAACTGCTGTTACCTCATTGGAGAAAGTGAGTTTTTGTTTTCATTCAACCTCTAACATGTTGATGGTGAAAGATCATTGTACTTATATATCTACCTTGTTTCGCGAATTACTTGACCGAAACGGCTCATTGCCGTATTTGGATATGCTCCAAGTTTCTTTTCAGCGAAATTTCGGCCGTTTAGAAACTCAATTAAAGAATACACGGTGCTAGGGTCTTTTGGCACGTGGGTAAGAAGTTTATCATTCAATTTAATCCAATCAAGTTAATCGAGTTTTGTTTGTATGTATCATGTTCCATATTAGCGTTATGCCATCTACACACACAAAAAACATACAAAACACAACCCAAGGAAAAATGCGTAGAGAAATAAAGGAGTGGCAAGAAATCACATTGTATCAAAAGCGCAAAAAGATCCTTATCGGACTGTACTTAAAATTTTCGGTCGAAATTACGTCTAATTACATATTCATTTTTTCCGAAATGTGCGTGTCATTGAGGAAAAGAGAGAAATATAAAATGTAAACACGCGGCGTCTGAGAAATTCGAATTATTTTCGTACACAATTCACTTTTAATTTACCTACATTTTTGTAGATTGTAGATATGCGGGCAATGTTTTTTTTCGCAACGAATTATTGCGAATGTTAATTCTGTCTTTTCTTTTTGTTCAATGACATTCTGATAGAATTTGTATGTCAGTGAAGCTATCGACACTATTTAGCCTGTATGACACGCGAACTGATACGAAACCAAGTCACGGCCGTACATCGATCTCAAAAACTAAACGATCACATACCTACTTATCTAAACTTTTTATTTTTTTCGCCGATAAAATTGCATTTTAGTAGGTCAAAAAATATATGAGCATGTCGTATGTGCGTAGGTAGTTACATATATACGAGTATATTACGTCGGTACTAGAAATGGCACATTGCTGATTTTGCATCCATACCTATCTTGATTGTTATTAATTATTATAAACTGTACACACATAACGGCACGTGTCTCACAAAAAAAATAGGCACGGACAAGCGATCTACACCTGCCACGTTCCTGGCACATCTCTCTCGTCTTTTTCACACTTGATTTTGTTCAGCTTTGCGAACTTTTGTTTAAAATGGTTAATTTCAAATTCTGTCAGTACCTGGTACAGTTTTCAACTGACACTGGCAAGATAAAAAAAAATAAAAAATAAATCGCTGTAGCTAAACAAAATTGTCAATTTAGAATCTTCTATTGCTTACACTGCTGAGAAAAAGTTAATTCCAGTCCAGTTTTATATTGATCGCATCGAGCGAAGTCGGGTCACTTGTCATTGGTCACTTAATTATAAGTTTGAGTACGAAACTAATAAGTATTATGTTTCGATTTCTTTGTTCTACTGTTCCAGTTCTTCAACAATCAACAAGAATTATTAAAACTTTACTGCCAATCATATTGTTTTTGTTTGTAAAATTGACAAAATAGTGTACGTAGTGATAGAACCTTTAGAGTAGACTACGCCCCTCGTGATGAGTGCTACTTAATATAGTTACTTTATAAATTATAGCCACTTTCGCCATATTACGGGATATTACGTGATAAACGGCAGGTTTATACGTGACTCATATAAAGTAATAATAATAATGGACGATAAAACAAGTGCCTAAGTGACCAAGAGACTAAATATGTAGTGACGAAACGTAGACATAAAGCATATCATATTCCCGGCAGTACAAACATACCAGTAACCGGGTTATACTGCGTACAGTTACCCTGGCTGGGCCCACATGCCCGGAACGGCCCGGTGTATTTATGTAATCTAAAAGTGGAGATTTAATAAAAGATCCGTGGGCCACGGTCTAGATCTCGAACTTGTCCGATTTTTCAAGCGCGTTTACTGCGAACTTGCCCCAGTGGAACACGCCGAGCTGTGGGCTGCCTTTGATATTGAAATTCCTGTACTACACACATACATATACCTACGTAGTTATCTTCAAAACGTTTAGTTTTAAGAATAGTTGCTGTCACTTTTGCTTGGTAAGAAACTGACATGAGATAAACGATGAGAGAAAAATAAATAAGATTACAACGTTTATTTTTTTAAAGATTCTATATATATTTCCTAATCAAACTGGTGTTCTAATGGGATGGACGAACCTTTCAAGTCATGATGTCTCCTAGCATAATAGCCTGACAAATGGCTCTTATTGGCTATCAAGTGGCTAACCAACCGCTTTACAATCCCATAAGGACACTGAACGTTCCTTTTAACCTTTATATTGAATATTCGCAATCCAGCACAAGACTTTCAGATCAGCACATTTTATAGCAAAATTGGATAATAAAAGTAAATAGCGACGTCAGAATTTCGAAGCCAACCGAGCAGCGGTGCTCTAACAGTACCCGTACTGAGCCAGAAATTTCACTTTCATCCTAAAATGAAAGTCCATCTCGACTCACCGTCCGAAGGTCACGCACAATGACTGACTATTCTACTGACAATCATTCGCTATTCAAAGAAGAACGGTCACTTTTCCTTTCTTCCAGTGAAATGAATACAATTACCGGCGTACACACGTCACAATATGAATGGACGAAATGGTCGGACCACCTGGAGTGAATCTGTAGTTAATTTATTTAGATTACTTAGATTATTTTGGTGATCTACTAAGACTATTTTATTAATACTAATGTCACTGTAATGAGAGAAACCTTTTTTAAGTAATCATCTAATACGAAACTAAAAAAACTATTACTATCTAGCACACTTATAGTAGCCATGTATCTATGATATATTTTTACATATTTACTGGTTTTTCCCATGTTTTTCCGACGTCATATGACATTTTCCATGAGTAGTGCAGCCGCTCCGCCACCGGCAGTGTGTAGAGGCGAGGGGGGGGGGTCTACGAGGGGCGGCGGGAGGGGGGTGCGCGGAGGTACGCGGGGGCGGGCGGGCGCAGGGGGGAGGAGGGCGCGGGGGGCGCGCTTGCTTCGTGCGATGTAACCTACATACCGGTCAACACTCCGGCACAGTCAACAGTCTCTACAGGGACAGATGCCGCGTTCACTATGCCACTTTCCTACGACTAGACAATAGGAGATTATTTGCGTTAACTTCATGTTAGAATGTTTTTTTTTATTGGTGCTGACTGTACTGTGTCGCCAACGTAAAAGGCTTTAGATGTTTTTTTTTATTTTTCAAACTTTTTCTATTATAATTATTAAATAGACTTCAGGGGCCTCTTAAGTAATACATTAAGAGCAGTGTATGTAATTTCTATGACAAGTGGCAGACACGTCTAGACTCCTTATAAGGTTTCAAATTAATATTTACTGCTAACAATTTACTAGATTTTTCTTATATTATACTCACTCATTGGCTCTAGCAAATGGTTCATTCAGCACTTACCTGCAAGAAGAAATACAATGGTCAATTAGAATGAAATATCTTATGCTTATAGTAAGTTAAATGTATTGAACACTGAAGTTACAAATACTATTTTATTCATTCGCCAATTTACATTACAATATATTTAATTCTAAATCTTAAAACAAATTGTGAAACTTTTCTTGTTAAAGTGCTGAAGCTTGAGAATCTTCAGCGATTTCTACTACACGGTTATGAGTGTGCCAATATTTATGTTTTGGTTAAGTAAATGGATCATGTATTAGTAATGTGTATGGTATTGTACGTCATGGGTTCGTTCCCCGCTACAAGGAAGACGCTACGCCGTAGTCGACATCGTAGCATATCTATATAACCTGTATTCTTTAGTTTGAAACTTTTAAATTTAAAGTATATTTAATCAAAACAAACATATTTCTACACTAACCTAAAGCAAGTACAATTTCAAGGATAGTACAAAATTAATAATTATGATTGTTAAAAAAAAAACACTGCCTAATAAAAAAAGAAGTACCCATCTACTCGACTGCCAACTGGAACAGTGTAAACGCACTAATGCCTGCATTAGATGCGACCAGACAAGGCCACAGCTATCAGTGAAATGTCGAGAGGGAAAGAGAAGGCTATACACTGTGTTACGTGCACACATACGCACAGCACAAGTGCATAACACGCACACTGAGACAAAATTTCTATTTCTATTAGGCTCGAGTCCTAACGCTAGAATACTTGTAGGATTGTTTCAGTTTCGTATAAATTGTGTTCTATTGAGCCTTTTTCTTATGGACACTTTATACTTGAGCGGCTCACGTGAGACCGGATATGACGGGCTAGAGATTTACGTTGTATAGTAAAAATAGAAGCAAAATTAACAGAGTATACTTCTATGAGTAAGTAGGTACATAAACCAATATTAGCATTGTTAATAGGTTTTCCGTTGCTTGTTTCTGTTGTTGTAAAGTTTACAGGTGAAATATCGTTTTCTTATAACATTAAGACGGTTTGTTGAGGTGGACAGTACTTACCTTAAACCTTTATAGAAAAGTAACTAACCTAGAATCGCTTTCTTTTGTATATCCAGACTCATTGCGTTAGCGTAAATAGGCAAATTATGTTAGCAAACTTATAGTCACATTTCCAATAATCTCTTTCGTTAACATTTTGCGATATGTCTTAGTAAAAATATCTGTGCACTTGGTTTACCAAGTTTAAGTTGGCCCTATTGAAGGTACAGTAAATGCTACCTCTCCAGTTCGCATGACGCCAGATATTCCTGCTATAATTTAAATGAAGTGTTAGAACTGTTCGGAAAAAAATAAATAAAAGACAATGTTTTTTATGTGAATATATTCTATTTCGTGTACAGTAAGTATATGATTACATCCAGATAAACATTTGCGAAAGCATAATTGATCGACCCCAAATATTTTGGTGTTTGTACAAATGGTGAATTGTAGAATTCGTATCTGGATCAATTTCCAACTGTACAATCAGGGACAAATTGAGATGTACATTATGATCTAAGGATCCTTGTAAGCTCTTATATTTTGCAGGTCAATATAACCTGGTGGGATACTACAACTATGTCCCGCCACAATACAAACACAATCAGACGGCGTAGATAAAGTATATTTGTCCAAGCATTTCACCTTCTGGGCCAAACCGCTGAAGGAGGTTACCGACTATCTTTAATAATTGGGTGAGCAAGTGTAAAATACTGATAATGGAGTCTCAACATACACAAATGCTAATAAACCTCGTGGGCAATCTGCAAAAGGATAATAAGAAAATTTAAATTCATGACAACTTTGTCCAACATGAATGTTATGGGCACATATTAAACTTTAACTATGAGATTATTGATTGTTTCTTTAATAAAATATATGTCTATAACACGCAAATATTACTCACTCAATTGTTCAAAGTCACCAGGGCAAAACCTCTGACTATAAACTTGAGATTTGCTACGTAGAATACCCTTTTGTTTTACTGCAAATAATAAAGGGCGGGAATCTACATTATTTTAATGCGTAAAAAACCGCGGGGCGTCTATTAATAATTCACAATACGAACATCGATAGTTCGGTGAAAATATTATATTGGTACAATAGATATCTATGTTAATTGAAAACTTTATCAGATATTAGGCAGAGAGTGGCGGCAGCGGCGTCGGCGTCGGCACGTTGCGACAGCCTGTCCTAGAACCCAGGCGTGAACCGAAGTACCCTCAATTCGCAGTTTCGACTGGCTTTATCATCATATTCGCCACAATGCAATGTCGACATTTTTGTCAATGCCTACGGTGGTTTTTTTTTTCGTGATTGCGTTTGATGGAAAGACTGTCTACTATTGTTTTTTTATTATTCTGACTGATCTAAATGTAGTTTTGATAGTAATTTCCCATGTTTGAACTAAAGTCTAGTTACCTATGATTTAACATCTATTTATGTATTATTTGACTGCCCCTTTGGGAGCCAACCGTGCAGCTATGTATGTAGTAAATATACTAATAGTTAAAAGTAGGTAGGTCAGACGTACACTTTGCTTTGTGACGAAAAATAGTTTATCAAAATAATATTATGATAGTTAAGGCTTCAAGGTTAACAGTATATTTATTTAATAAGTTGTAAGATAGTTTAGTTCAGATATGTGTTTGTTTATTTACGGCGATAACAAACTACGTAATGCGTCAAGAAATTTTGTAATAAGTAATCCGATGATGATTAATGATAAAAGATCCACAATAAAAGAGAAGAGAATGATTGTTAATCAATCATACTAGATACTCTCTTATTTTTAATAGATTTCCAGGCAAACGTTGTGTTACTTAAACACATAATTTTGAAAAAAAAAATTTACTGCATTTCTACAGCACCTAAGCCAAGATTCCACATTTAAAACGAACGTAAGAACGTTTATTTCATGTTTTGGTACACTCGAATTTTGTTAGTATGGTTTTTTTGGGCTAGGTTTAGCCGTGTGGGTTGATATCTCAGTTTTTCCTTTAATAATATTTAGATCTACACAGACATGAAATATAATATAAATATCCATGCAGTTTCATCCACGATACCAAAAAAGTAGCACAGCCCAATAATGCTACTATAAGCATTGAAGTCAACAGCACCTTTATTCGTATTTAACAGGCAATAATACCTGATATTGAGAGTCACGCCTCTTATACATGAAATAACCCACATGTCACTACACTTAATAAGTCGCAAAAACCTCCGATGTAAGCTTTACATAACTTATGACATGCAGGTTTCGTTACAATATTTACCGTTATCATAAGAGCGATGTGTAATAAGGAGTACAATGAAAATTAATACACTTAACGCCTTTTAATCTCAAAGCGGGGTAGAAAGGGGCACAGTTTCTAAGCAAATGCCCACGATTCACCAAGCGTAATATAAAACTTAGTAAATTCAATTTGAAACATAAACATTTTGAAAAGTACTCTTGAACAGCACAATATTTTATTTATATTTTACTTATTATTGATTTAGACGGATTAAAACGAACATTAATTACCGCAATTCTTCTCTTATGATTCGGGTGCCACTGATTGGTACAAGTGGCTATACAAGTTCCAAGGTTGTTCCAACGTAGACTACATCGCTGCTTAACATGGAGCAGGATGGTGGTCAAACGCTTGATTTAGTGTTTTAAAAAAAAGGTCTACTAATACACCAATATTGGACATAAATTGAACACTATCTACATACAATTAATACTGAAGCTGAGCTAGGAGCTGGCGGCAGCATAAAATCCCATCAATTTCGTTCGAATAATGTTTTTATCCACATCCTATCAGAACAAGGAACAGGATCTATCAGAACAATCTTACTTAACCTTAATTAGAAACAATTATTTTTGTTAGTCTTAACTCTTAATCAAACATACTTTGAACTTTAACGAATGTCTTCACTCCAATTATCTGGAAATTTCAAGCTATCAGAGAATGATCACAATACGGTATGTAGCACTATAGGATCCATACCTACTTAATCATTGACCAATGGTTATTTATTAGTAAATGTTCACGTTGTCCCTACAACAATGGTAGATATTCTCATAAACAGGACCCGGGTGTATGTGAGTCAGTAATCAGAACAACAAACGTCAAAAGAATTCAAAGTCCATGAGAAAAATGCATAGGCTTGTCTTATTAAGCGTTAAAATACTGTGATGCCCAACTTTCGGGCCTTATCTCATTTCCGGAGTGCAATATTTGACAAGTTACTAACATATCTCTAACCAGGAAAATTCAGTTTTTCTTATATTAAGGTTATCATGATGTATAGCGTTTTGTAACTGTTTGTTTTGCTCTTATAGATATACCTGTGGTACCTATGCTGTTCTCCGCGCATTGATATCGTACCTACGAGGAAATGGGGCATTTGGAAAGATAAAATTCATTTGGAATTCTAATACATTGACACTTTAATTCAATCGAATTGATGAGATTAGAGTCAATTCTTAAATCTGTAATTCAATAATCTTTGCCAGATGAACTTCTCTTGAATTAATATGAAAAAATGAAAAATCATTTCAATAATCCAAATATCCTCCGTTTTTAGCCAAGTGTTACGTGTAAGTTTTAAGTTGACATACTTACTATTTTTATCCTCAATAAAAGTTAGTACTAAGTACTTGAGAAATTTGGCTCGTTTTGTGCAATTTGTCTCTTTCATTCAAACACGAACGAGGAAAATGTTTGGTTGAATGAAGTGAAGTTTGCAAGAAACTTTTAATCATCACGCAATTAAACGTTGCCTTTTGGCTGTGCGGATTTGAAAAGACAGGGGCTATTCGACAAAGGATTTTGAATTAAGAATGTTTTCCTTTTAATTTCCCACTTCAAAAGCTTTAATAAAATGACAAAAGAGATTAGGTATTAGTCGTCTGTTACCTAATCTTGTTTGTCATTTAGAAAAGTGCGAGTCGTACACTAATTCGTAACTACTCTTTTTATTATACTTGTTATTATAGTAGTAAAATAGTATTTTTTTAACTACTTACTAGATACAATTTTTAAAACTTCATGCATCAAATATTTTTTTAAAGAACCGCGCACTGACATCCCATCACATGTTTAAACCTTTGATTAATAATTTTGCGTCGTGATACCGAGAATAATTAATGCAATATTATTTCAACTCTTGCTTTTTGTGTACTAAAGAAGAATGATAATGTACAATTAATGACGAATTGGTACCATCAGACGTTTCGATATTTTTCATTCTACACTTCAGGTAACAGTTAAGACAATATTAATTAACATACACTATACAAAACATAAAACACAACCGCGCTCCAGTTTTTCAGTTAAAGACGGACGCCGACGCGTTCATCAGAGTACCTACAGTCTAGTTACACCTACCTGTACCCAGTTACAGCTCCATCAACCATATGGGATTGTTTTGCTCGAAGCTTTCCAGGTCGCCATAAGCCGGCCGAGGTCTACATTCGGTCCAGGTTGGGAACGTGCCAGAAAATGATTAGTCACACACAGAGGCGCAAAGTATTCGGGGAACTTCTAGGAATGATCATTTACGAAGCCACCGCCTAGATACATGTGACATGATTCTAGTTTGTCATGCACTTTAATAGCTGTGTTTCCTGTCAGAACACTTGTTTCACCTACATTTTTGTTTTGGTAACAAATTACTTATGGAATTGCATGACTAATTATAATACTAAGTGTAAAAGAATCCCGGGCAATGGTCTCAGAAATGTTTATGGACTCGTAAAAAAAAAAATAATCCCCATCCAAAAAAATGTCATCTATTTTGTGTGGAGAAGAAAAACATTTTATTGATTTCCCCGCGTTGTCGCCATAGTAGTCGTTGTTCCAACAACGTTTTTAAGACCATTGCTCGGGATCCTTTTACACGTTGTATGTAAGTACAATGAAATACGGAAATATTTGACGTGAACTCTTCTGTTTGTGGAGGTGTCAAATTATTATTATTTGTTGTCAAATACTGTGGTTCGTCTTTATACAATATGTTAATTTCAACATCCACGGGTTACTGAGAGAACAAGGACCGATTATGTTAATGCTAAATGTTTGTGCACCACACGTTTACTAAATATAAAACCTACCTGTCTACTACAAAAATATAAACTGTCCCAATAATGTTGACGATACTTTTTTATTTCTCTATAAAATAACGATTACGTGTAATTTAAACAATACATAAATCATAAATATAGGATAAAAAATGCGTAAATACTTATTGATTTTCTAAATTACATCAGCGAACGGTGTAGCGTCGTTTAAAATTTTGTATTTTTGATAAATAGGTCAAATGTATTGAGGTAGGTTTAAGCGCCGAGTCACGTTTCTTTTGTAAATAACTGTATTTGATGATAACCGAAATATGTTTGTTGCTACAATGTTAAAAATACAACAAACAGCAACTAAAAATGTACAGGAATACGTTTTTAATTTAAATAAACAGCTTATTATGTATGAATACAGAAATAAATACACTATGCCCACTCGCTCGCCTCTCGCGTAAAATATTAAACTGCGCTATCGACTACTAGCGCCATCTGCGAAGCTTTTCCGAAAACCGCAGTTCGTGCTACTCAGCGCTAGGTGGCGCTCAACAAGGATAATATTTCCTTAAACATTTTCCTCGTTTCGTATAAACGATATAACGAATATATATATAGAAATAAGACATATGTAAGCATTCGCACGGTATCTAATAACAAGAAAATCAATTAGTCACATAGGTACGTGTATGGGCAACGAAGTCCTAAAGTGGCTTATAATTGACTCTCCCAAGTATAGACCGACGATGTTTTTAGATGCTTCAGGTATTTAGAATCTGAAGTTTTATAGTCATTTGATGCCTCGTCAGCAGTCGGTAAGCCAAGTGAGCTCAAACAAACTTCTAAGCATTTTCCCTATAATAAATAACCTTATTCAAATTTCACGAAAACTATTGGAAGTGACAGTCGGCTAGGTATTGGGGTCCACTTAGACTAGGAGTTTTTCTGATGAATCAACATTGGTAGACCCGTGTCGTTGCTAAAGGGTAACCCCTGGGTAAGTAAGGATAGTTTTAATTTATATTGCTTTTTTCTTTTATGTGTGTGTAATTTGTGCTTGGCAGAGAAAATAAATGTATTCTCTAATATTAGTATATGTATATTAATATTATAAAGTGGAAAGATTTGACTCTTTGTTCGTTTGTTTGAATCGAATACGCTCCGAAACTACTAGACCGATATTAAAAATCCTTTATCATTGGGAAACTTCACTATCCTCGGGTGATATATAATATTATTATCCCGCAATTCCCACGAGACAGAACAAAAACGTGATTACACTACGCGGTAAATTTAGTAATTAGTTTATTATATTTTTGTATTACAGTACGTAGATCCTGCTGGAAAAAGAACTTATTTCATTGGAAGAAATTTAAAACTGTCTAGAGGTCTTCAAGTTACGGGTACATAGGTACCTAGTGAACAAGTGTGATCCATGGTGGACCACATCGCTGCTTAACATCAGGCAGGATGGTGGACAAACCCTTGTTCATAATGTTTAAAAAAAAACAGAGTGTAATACGCGATCTGATACTTGCCTCTAAGACAACCGTCGCAGGTTCTCTTCCCATCGTTGCATTTATTTTGTTTTATGCGCTTGATGATATTATCTATTAGTGCATAAAGTATTATATCTATAATCATAATTTCGTCTTTGCTATGGTTTGTGAAATGTCTCGGAATATAATTTTCTTCGCCAGAGTTATTTTTGATATAACAGAGTATAAGAAACCAAATATTTGGATCATCACATGAATGGAAGCCGCCGAAGCACGCCGTGTCATATGCGGTCACCTCGTACAGTCCGCGAAGAAAATAGTTTACCACTCTAAGGTCATTTCGATAACGTCGATTTTTTCCTTGTCACATTATGAAAGGTTTACCTTAATGTTATTTTAGTTACAGAGGAAGTGTCATCAAAAGCTAGACCACTTTTTTGGCCGACTGTACTTCCACACGTGGAGGTATCCGTTTTCATGGCTATGACGCATTTCATTAATGAGTCGTTTTTTTTTCGACTGTAAGTTGGATATGAAGTTAATTACTACGTGGGACCCGTAGGAAAAACTTGTCTTTAATTTGTTCCATTATTAGTCATATCCAGTGGCGTGCACTGGCTTTTATGACAAGGTAGGCAGTAATCCCCAAGGATTGACAACTATGTATAAGTAACTTGTCTTTACGAAATATATGTACCTACATATCTATTTGTCCACAAAACACAGGACCTTTAGCCTATTTCGTGAGTACAACAAAAAATGATCTAGCAATAACTCTATTATTAGGTCGTGCAGCCAAAATACTAAGGCAGGCAGTGTCTTTTTGCCTATATGGTGTGCAAGCCACTGGTCATATCAATCCAGAGGTGGGACAGAGACAGGCGAATACAGGCTGGGGTGGTGGCTTAGGTGGACAAATTGTTAAGGTACTGATGCCAATAATAATAATATCCTGTGACACATCATACACGGTCGCCTGACCGCAAACTAGGATGCTTACTAGTAATTTCCTATGACTATTCTTAGTTTATATTCATTCCAATACTTTTGTATACATAGCTAGGAAATAAAACCCAGACGTCCGTCAACAAATACATCCACTCATCAGTAAAAAAATATGTCGGAGACGATAATTTAATACGACACTATGTTGTCCTAGAGATATGTTGTATACTTAGTTATAGTTAATAATAATTACACCTTACCAATTACAGCTCGAAGTTTGACATTCCACACCATTAAAAGACAAAATAACATATAATTATTGTTTACTGATTTTGTAGCCTCTTTCTTCCTCTCATTACAAGGAAATCTGACGATTCCTGACAAAAAACCTGGCCATAAGGAAACCATCTTCATTAGCATGCAAGAGGCGCGGAATTAAATAAACATCCGATCACAGTCGCGTGGTCCAACAAATGTACAGGTATAAACTATAGGAGAAGCTAGGCACTTAGTTACCATACCAATGTCACTCACACACGCACACAGTGCAGAATACACGTACAGTATACTTGTGTAGTGAAAATGCAATGCGAAACTCACACATAGACACTTTTGCATTTGCGAATGCACTGCACACAAGCACACACCCGGGGGGTGAATTTATGAGTGGGCGTCGGTGTGCGTAAGTCCAGACTGTATCTAGATGCCTAGGTTCTAGGTAATGCACGTTGGCGTAGGTCCTGGGGGATAGGTCGGGGAACAACACCGCCACCCCACTTGCAACCTACGTGCACTGCGACGGGCGAACGGCCTTGTTTGTTTATTTTCAGTACTGTTGTTTTGATTGGATTTCTGTCTTTGTTTTTATTGCTGTTTCTATGTACATGTAATTATATTCGGTTTGTCGTTTGTTCTGATGCGCTAGTATCTGTGTAGCTTGACAGAGAAGGCTACTAAGGTACAGTGTTGCGGTGGAAAATGAATGACGGTCACTGATCTTTACTGTCTTTTTCAAATGACAGCCTAAGGGGTTTTTGCACTTGCATTGAACACCCACAATCATATGTCTAGCTCGGAGGAATGGGATGAGGATCTAATCTTGTGTAACACATTTTTGCATAGATACTTTCAGCCATCACGATATTTTAGTAGTAAAAAAATGATTACCCTATTCCAAATAATCAATATTTAATGATTTGTATAGTAATTATATTATTTTGTAATAATGAATGAATGTTTGTACGGAAATGCATCGTAGAATTGATGTATTACTAAAATGTGTAAGAAAGAAAATAATCTGTTGATATTTTTTATGTTGCCAAAAAACCCAAAAACTACGATAATGGAAATGGATTTGGATAATTATTTCGCTGTTATAATTTCGTAATTCCTGAATCATATGAACTGTGTGTATGTATGGTCCACCAAGAAAATACCTATTATTCTATCAGTTATGATGACACTTTCTATGCACTAAAAATCAATAAGGTACAGTTCAAAATGAATAAGGTAGGCATTGTATCTTTTTGACACTACCTATTAGTCACACAGGTTTTTTCGTGGTAGACCAGATTTTTGCCAACTGTACCAGACTGAGTAATACATATATGTATGCATATAGAACACATCGCGAGTTCGTTTCCCCAGTTATTGCATTATCAGTCAGACGTCTGTCGCGGCACACGACGTGATGAGACTCGGCTGCGACTTCAGAGCCTTAATTCTACTAATTATGTATTAACTTTAAATAAAACCGCTTTGAAAATTAATTAAACCAACAAAAAATCAAGACTTATATGGTTTTAAGACTTGTAACATTCTCAAGGATGTCAATGGTAGAACTGAAAAAAATTGAAATGGGATGGCTTACAAACAAAAAAATAATCATCAAACTCAAACTGGATGAAGTATCTTAAGTTATGAGGTAAAAACTATACAAATACATACAACTATACATAAAAAATACATAACTAAACCTCCTTCTAATTTGAAGCCTGTTAAAAATCACAGTTTGTATGTCACAACATATCGTTGGGTTAACTACCTTTACTAATGACTCTGCCTACATACTTTCGCTTTGGGATTAAAAGGCTTGAGGTGTTTTTTTCTTTTATGTAACTGTCACTTGTATGGTGACGTTTGCTGTCCATTACGGGCACTGACATTTCAATAGATATCAAAGTTAAGTAACACGCAGCAATCTGTACATATTTGTAAAATAAAGCTAACATGACTTTATTTTACACTATTCATAACTCAAGAACAACTTATTATAATTGCTTGAAAATTGGTGGCAAGATAGCTTAGAACCAAGAGATGGATATAAGGACTATTCATCGCGATACTGTGAGTCATAGCGGGATGAAATAGTAAAACTACGCGAGGATACTAGTGAAGGATACACATCATCTAACATTGTAAAAAAATCAATCATCATACAACTTGTAACCTCATTACCAGCCCATGCGAGCTGTAATTTTAAAATATGCTCATTAAATGATAATAACAAGTCCCTATGCTTACCTCGCTTTGGGATTAAAAGGTGCTAAGTGTCTTTTTTTTTCATGATTTTATGCAGAAAACAAACAAAATGTCGGTAAGATCCACCCATGTTGGTTTAGTTCTATTCACACTCGCCAGTAAATTACTGACAATAAAGAGCTCATGATAGTGAATGAGCTTACAAGATGCTGATGATTTTGACAGCTGGGCCATTCAATAACTATAAAAAAAACTGAATATCATAGTATTGATCCGTTATGTATAATTGCAAAAAACGCAATTTCACATTACGTCTGATGAAATTAATTTCCATTCTAGTATTTACTCGACAATTTTTTTTTTATTTGAAGTCAATCAATAAGAGTTATAGACATAGTCAGAATGGTAGATGAATTACAATTAAAAAAAAATCCGCAAAATCATTAATTATTTTCTTTATAAAAACTGCAAGACGGTATATATCGCGTCCTAATGTAAGTATCTGAAATATCCATTAATTATGGGGAACGTGTGACTACGGCAACACATTCATTTTTGGACAATGTTATGTTTATGTAACTTTGTACAGCAACCGTTTACAAAATTGTCATACCACCTAATGGGTGCATTAACATAAATAAATAGTTAGGTAATTCGGTGTCTAGACTAAAATAACTACATAAAATATTATACATGCGCCATGTTGACATCAACGATTGCTCTACGATAAGTCATATCTGCCCATCATGAGAGTGTAAACGAAATCCATGTTAAAAATTGTTCATAATTTCCATGGAAATGTCTCAATTCATATCATGTACTTAACTGTTTATATCAAAACATAAGCACATGCATGTAAAGAATGTTGTGAGGTCCATGACCCCGGGTCCTGTTCGGGGTTTTTCGGCAACGTCCGCCCGTTAGAGGGAGACAGCTGCTCACAGGGTGGTTCCTGGTGAGAGCGGGAGGGAGCAAGGATAGACCTTGAGCCTGCAAAATCAAGGGTAAAACAGACACGTGTGCGTGCTCCCGGGCTTGTGTTGGTGACGCTGCGCTGCTCGGAACAGCGAGGCTCCCGTATCCTAGGACCTGCACTTCACCTTTGTTGTTTGAACTCTATGCAGAGGTAGGGTTTTTGTTCATACATTCAGTGCTTAAGCTAAGCCTAGCTTTGCTGTCATATTGTAAATGTTAATATTATTATTATATCGATATTGATAAAATATCAAATGTCGGTCGGTCTACAAACTTAGTTGTTATGATCTTCGAACTATATACGGTAGGTGTCATCAGCTCATTAAAATTTTTCGTAACATTACGACCAGCAACATCGAGAAGATTCAACAATACTAATTCATACGTTTATAAATTGGATCGAAAAAAACAAAAAGAAAACAGTTTTTCACCTATCTGTTCATCAATCGGTCAACGACATCGTTATTTTCATAACTGATACACCTATAAACATACCCCCTTGGGTATTATAAATCCAAAAACGTTCGTCAACAAGTAACAGCCACCATGACCCACGTGCTCGTGCCGAAAATAAATAGCGCACACGAGCGCAGGGCACGCACACACGCGCACACCACGCGGCCGCAACACCGACGAGCCGGGGAAAAATCAATATTTTGAGCAAAACTAGGCACTTCCCTTATCGCTGTTGTGTGCGTAGCCGTTTTCCGCATCCGTTAGAAAAAGGTCGCAGGTTCACGGAACACCAGCGGAAAACGCGCTCTATGTAGAGCCGGGTAGGGTAGGGTGTCGATTGGCGGCTCGGGGGGTAGTTAAATCGGGAGGGTGTGAAGAGGTAGCGTTCGTCCTGTTTCGATCAATCGTTGGGTCGCGAGCGGGCGTCGACCCCGGGCCCGGTCGTTGCTCGGGGCACCCTGCTCTACCCCGCCGCCACCGCCGCTGCCGGCTCGCTACGCAATACGCACCCCTGTTCTTGCCAAATCTTGGCCCACACTGACATTGACTCCGCGAATGGGGTCAGTGACCTCCGTTTCCGTTCAGGAATTTGAGCTTTTCTTATGTAGACATTATGTACATTATGTAAGCAATAATTTGCAAATTCTGTAAGTTTATATTCCAAAGCAATGAAAAGATGCCGAATGGTTGGTCGCTTTTAAAATTAAAGAAAAAAATGATGGCGCTGTATGATGGCGAGGTATACCACTTTAGCAATATAATGGTCACGATTTTACAATGTAAAATGTTTTTACAACGTGTTATAAAATTATTATTATTATAGTTATGACGTCTCTACGATATTTATACATCGTCGTCGCATTAAACATTATTATTGTGAGAACATTTGTTAAGGAAGTTACCAGTACTGTTTATTCATCGAAATGAGAAGACGATGCAGCGATGTAAATAAAGTACCAATTTACTGGAAATAAAAAACAACGTTCTTTCCCAACACCAAATTAAATTAGGCGGAAAAGCATTTCAGCTGAAATGTCGGGCGCGACGTGCCCAGACAATAAAAATAAAGATTGAGTTAAAAGCCCAAAGTGAAAGAGGAAAGACAACTCGGTACTTACCGTGATGCGGTTGTGTAGACATGCTTAATGTGAAAAAGATGTTTATGGATAAGACTAATTTGTCTATAGTAACATGTTTTGACATTTGGCTAACGGCGTGGTGAAGTTCGGACTGCTTAATCTTTTTCTTACCTTACATTTTCATGCAAAAGTATGTGTGTATGAATTGTGTTACTATCAGAAATACTCCCTAATTCCTATAAACTGAATGAATGAATGAATGAATATACTCTTTATTGCACACTGTACATTACGAATGTAAAAAACAATACAATGGAAAAATGGCAAAAGGCGACCTTATCGCTCATAGCGATTTCTTCCAGGTAACCTAAATAGACTATTTGATAAATTATAGAGCAATCGTTGATATATTTTCACAATTGTGATCTTGTGCAGTCATATCCACTATAATATTGCAAAAAGACGTTGAATTTATTTAAAATTGGCGCATATTCTTTACGGAGCGCGCTTGTGACGGGAAACAAATATTTCAGCGCGCTCGTGTCGTTTGCCACACATTAAGGAGATATTTTAAAATGAAAATGAGTAAGAGAACAAATTAGTTGCCACGATACCGTTTTAATGGCCCGGTACTTTATGGTTTTTATATTATTTTGTATCGTCCTTATAATTTCTTGTCAAGCAGGTTTGGTCCACAATACGTAGCAATATGGACCTATGTGTTTATGACTCATCATAGTTTGGGATGTTCAAAGTGTAATAAATATTAGATGTGTTTCTTCTAATAGAAGGCGTTTATTATATCTTAATGAATACCTATTAGTTTATTTGTAGATCTAATGCCCAATTTAACTAAATGAATTACGATTTTTTATGTCGTCAAAGGTTTTCATACAGTACTATGGAATAAAGCCACATAAATTCACAAAATATAGTTTAATTTCCCTTGAACCTGCTTAGTACAAAATGTATGTATCTACATACAAAAAATCTTGGTAAATTCCTTAACCTCAGTTAGTTTTTAAACACTATGTTAGGTAGTATACAAGTAATCACGTCGTTGGGTTGATTACCCTTAGTGGTATTATGTGTGCATATTATCTGCCTACCCTTTATTCAAAGGAATTGACTCTGCGTACCTCGCTTTGTGATTAAACAATATGTAAATTCAACATCATCATCAGCCTATACTTGTCCACTGCTGAACTTAGGTCTCTCCTATTGCACGCCACTGTGATCTGTTTTCGGCTTCTCGCATCGAGCTTCTGCCAGCCATCTTTGTACCCCGTGTATTGGGAGAAATACAACCGGTCGATGCATAAAAATAGATAGTAGCCGATTCTGGACCTACTGAATACACACTTAAAATTTGGTAAAAATCGGTAAAGCCGTTTCGGAGGAGTACGGTAACTAACATTGTGACATGTAAATTTTATATATTAGATATTGTTTTCACCACTAACGCCTAGAATAAAAAAATAGCAATAACAAGTTGGTAAGTATAGTTAATTTTCCGTTATAAATTCCGATATAAAGATAGAGTTGACGTCATGTATATGTTTAATAGTCTTATTAGTATGAGTTTTGGTTATAATCCGGCACCAGTGAAACGAACTCAAGTTCAACAGATATCTCTAACAAGGCCCCACGCAGTCGGGTTCAATGACCGCGGCCATTTTCCGCGTTTTGGGTGAGCCCGGGGGCCTGTCATCCTTTTCGGAGATTTCCGGGCCTTTTCGGCTTTCTTCGGGAATCTTCGTTTTCAGGGGGAGCCTTCAGCGGGCGCACAAACACTGGTATGGTGTCTTGTATTACAGGAAAATTTACAGTTAGGGCAAAATTAATGATAACTTGTTCTATAAAAAAGACATAATTTCAATCCTAAAGAGGGATAGGCGGAGGCATGTCCCCGGGGTCCACGATAATTAACCCAATGTGATAGGGAATGCGCCTATCACACTTTTTTAAATAAAGTTTAATAAGTAATTTTGTGTGTAATATGTAGCTAATTATTTATGCATTTTTAAACCGAATATACTCGTATTCGATCGTCCAAATTAGACATTTAGCTGACTGATTGAATATTTGTTACTCACAGTTGTTATTGCATATCTTACATCGGTAAGCAATTTGTTGCATTTTCGATAACAGCGCTCGAAATATTATTGAATAAACCAAACGACATTTCTATCAACGTACTTTATTAATGTTGCTTAGGTCGACAGAACAAGTATAAATATAGTTTATTAAAAAAGACGAACCGAGTAAAGATTGATCTAAGTTATACTAAATGTACGATGTCACTTAGGTGATAAAAGGTCTTGTATTAATTATACTTAATGGCAATTTAATTATTTTTTTTTAATAGATTATTTTTTTCCTCTTAACACGTTAAGGTGCTATCTGAACCCCGGTGCTCAATAGCAATGACAATGTGGTGGTATTAATGTCTATGTCTATTTGTGTGAATATGTTCAATGGTTTTGCTATGTGGACATTGGATATTTAATTTTGTATAATTTAGTTATTAAGTTAAAAGGTGCAAAACCCTCACAAGGCCCATACAATTGTAGAGCTCATTAAATACCTAATTAAAATGACACAAGAAAGAATACTGAATATTTTTCACGCCTAGACGACTTAGTCTGTTTGTGAAAAGTCTGTAATCTCGGTTCACTACAGATAAACAACGTACCTATCGTTGAATGTACTTGTGGTGTAAACTTACACAATAGTTTCTAAAATTGCGTCTGAAAATACATAATTGACGATCACATGATATCTGTAACATGTCCAACTACAAGAATGCAAAAATCTTGTGACTAAGAGTCGTAACGTTACAAAATATTTCTTAACAGTAACGAAGAAACGACTACACTAGTCTATTTAGGAACTAAACCAACCTTATATGTATATAATTATTCGTCGACAATCTTGAAAAACACGTTTTTGTTGTGCCACGCATGACATTGGCCCTCCGTCCCTACCTACAGACAGAAGCGCTAAGTGAACACCTTGCCGGAAAATGTAGCGTTTACCGTTACATTATATACTGCCAAAATATCGGTACGCCGCGAATGAATCGAGTATGCAGGACGTTGTTTCGTAACCGGTGTGGCTCGGAGCGGCGTGGCGGCGGCGTGGCGGCGGCGGCGGCAGCTGAGTCACAAGGCTCATGCGTCAAGTTCATTGTCACCCGGCGAACTTGAACCGGCTCAGGGCCGCGCTCACCCGCCGCGATATCATATCAGGCGATGAACTGACGCTCGCTTTCCGACGCCCTGTTGTACTAGCACATCGTTCCTGTGCTCATCACGGTACTCTATGAAGTCCAAGGAAGGGGTAGATAGAATTGGTGCCAGTCTGTTCCAGCGAATTGGTGCTGCGTGTCTCGATTATGATGATTATTTCATCATGATTTGTAACGCTGTACGGCCATATGTTACTCAATATTGAATCACATTCATTTAAATACCAATATCTATCTAAATTCTCAAACATTTACAAATTGGCGGTGGCGGCGCAATGTCTGGCGCTGTGTGAAAATTTGAAGAAAAAACGCCAAACTACTCGTATTCTATACAAATGACGTGTATCGTCTACTGAGATATTTATTACAGTACATTCACACACTACCTGCCTACGCAACGGTGACGTACACCCGATGAAAATATACGATCGGTTATACCAACATTCCCAAAGATTCACGGGCGGCCAACGCCCTTGGCAGCCGGCAACCTTGGCCAGTTAATTTCGCGAGATGTGCTCAAAACAAACGCCGAATCTCCCAGCAATTTATGAAACTATTGAAATATTACGTCGATAGGCTGTTATAGCACGCAGTGGACTGAAGTCTTAGGAATGTTATTGATAACGTGTATAAACAGTACGAGTTGGGAGTATCACTCGGCCACGTCGGACTTTGTGTACCGCATGACATGTATGTGGACCTGGAAAATTGTGGTATTGTATCTTGTTGAGTTCTTGAAAGAGCGGCGCTGTGTGGGCCGAAGTGACCGCGGCGGTGGCGGCCAACAGTGACAATGACTTCCACGCTTGTCTGCCAACATACATACACCACCGATAAGCGACCGATCAACCGAATGTTTACATTCTGCCAACGACGACGGAAAGCAATTGTCTAGTTGTATAATATTTGCATTCGTGCAATAATGTTGTTTCAATTACGATTAAGTACGTGTCTACTGTACAAAACTGTTGCTAAGCAGAAAAATAATGATCGTTGTGAAAATAATCAAAATATCACTTCACCTTTTTAAAGTGATATTTTGAGTGTTATTTTAGGAAAAATACCGAATGAGCTGTGGAATGAATCACTTAAACCCGAGAGTAATGTGCGATGACACGAAATAAATGAGTTTAAAAATCCGTATATCACCTACCTAAGGCGTGTCCCTGTTCCTGCTGCTGATGCACTTAAAACAGCATCAATCACACACTTAATCATTTGAGACAAAACGACTTTTTGAATTATTCGTGTGGTGTGTGTTCGAGTCACGCGAAGCACCAAACGGAACACAAAATATAAATAAAGTGCGTACGATTATTTTGGAGTTCACTCGCGGACGCTCTCGGGGTAAACGACCGTCCTTAGCACAGCTGGCGCGGAACTCGGCGACATACAGCCGTCTCGCTCGCGCAAACACTACCCGCGCCGCACGCCCGCCGGATCTCCCGCGTTTTTCACACCGAATAATCGAAACCCGAAACCATTGACTCCTTGACGATACGTGGTCGATATTTAGGGATGTCAACATTTGACACAGCACAAATATATTTTTAAAAGGCACAAATTGGACGACAATGGATGTCGGGGTTTTTATTAAAAATGTGTAAATAGTGACGCAGTGGTGCAGTGCAGTGGTTCGCGGAAAAGCCACACCTCTGGTTGTATAATGTATGAAAAAGCCTGTGGCCGCGTAATGAACCCACCTGGCCCGGCGGTCAGGCGTTGAACTCGGCCGGGCGGCGCTCGCTCCCGTGACGTCACGTCTCGGGGCCGTCTGCTCGCCGCCGGCCGCCGCCGCCGCCGGCGCACCTACGCAACGGAACTCTAATGCCCATTCACGGATATCTGAGCGCAATTCGACGCACTTCCGGCTTTTCCTTAAACACTGCACCAACAATGCTTAATATTATCTACCCAGTGACTAGCTATCCGCCACCACACAGGAGTTACGTCAATTAATTAAATATCCATAAAATGGTCCAGTTCGTATTCAATAAAGAAATTGCGGGAAATCTTCCCTGCTATACGTATATTTCTGTATCTATGTAGATGAGATATTCATCTCTCAGAGGACAAGTAAGTGAGTAAGTAAGAGACAGCAACAGCGCTCCGTCGGAAATATTGCTCATAAAGCGAGCAGTGGAAATGCATAGCTTGCTATTTGCCGCGACAGACAATGCATTCTTATGTTCAAAACAAAGCCATCTGCGCTTCTGCGAAATCCCCGGTCTTCATGACCTTCTCCGTGTTCACTGCTTATTTTGCTTTTTGGTATAATGTTCTCGTTTATTTAATAAAAATGCATAAGTTTCAACAGCTACAGAAAATTCATAGATACCTAATTTTTTAAATTCATAATCTAAAAAGTTATATTTCTCGGGACTGTTTTAGCTGGAGATTTTTCTTATTTTGTCAAAGCATCAGTGATCACTTCGCGAATACATACTTTACTTCAAGTGACGACGATGAATAAAAGAGTGAGTGTTATTTTATATTATAGGCTATATACTATAACTAGGTATATATTATAGACTTTTAAAACTAGCCCATACTTGTAATCACACAAAGGTAAACAATCACAACGCTCAAGTACAATGGATACTGGTCTAACTAGTACATTCAGGAAATCATTCCAACCTCACATAGAGTGACGTAACATATACAGAGTCTTTCCTAACACCTCCTCACACTTCCGTAGTGACAGTACTGTGCTATTCTCACGTTCTTGCCCTCAACAAATCGCGTAAATAATTGACTAGCTTGCATTTTACCATTTTCTACAGACCGTTTTAATGTAAGGTCCCGCATAGAACTGCGGAACCAATTCTAGGTTTCAACTGTGCAAATTATTGCCTAGTCTACACCTACTTACATACCAATAGGCTGATGAATCAATAAATAGGTAAATTGAATACTCTCATGGAGTAAAGATACCTCAAGGAGGAAATAGCGTACTTTAGGACCTGATCCATGCTAATGAATCCAGGTGGATGCCTAATATCTTACTGGACTTAAACACATGCCTAACGGAAATATTGTATTACGGGTAAATATAACGGATTTATAACTAGTTATACTTATAGGTACAGTCGGCCAAGAATCTGCTCAACCACCCTAAGGTTGAAACTCATAAGAATGTCATTAAACATGAAGGTTTATTGTTCTCTTGTCACAATATACCAACTCTACCTTATTGATGTTTTAGTGACACAGGAAGTGTCATCGAAACTGATAGACTATTTTCTTGGCCGACCGTACAATATCAATAAATAGGTACAGCAAAATAAACCTGTGAAGCATATTATGTAATGTAGAGTCTGCGCAAGAGCATGGATGCAGAGAAAGTGCACGCGGAAATGGCAAAGTGCACGGCCGCAAGCACCTCCGACAGCACAATGTGCTTAACTTGTGTGGCTGATGATAATCATCTAGTGGCTATGGACATACGTGAAATGGGGAACCTTGATGGGCCACTACTGGCACTCACAAAAAATCAGTGTTGCGTTTGCAAATCCTAGCGTAATGCTGAGCCAGCTGCCTTTTTGCAACCAAAACATTGGTGTATGTTTTATTTAACTACTAGCTGACCCGGCCAACATTGTTTTACCTATATATATTATTAACAGTGTTCCTGTGCTATTATTTGCATGTATTATACATATAAACCTTCCTCAATAATCACTACATCGATTAATGCAAACCTCATCAAATCCCTTGCGTAGTTTTAAACACGTAAGCATACATGGGGACAGACAACGGGGAGCGACTTTGTTTTATACTACACACATCAAAAGTGTCTAGGGATCAAGAACATTTTTAGGTCTAAAAAAATTAACTTATTTAAATCAAATCTGATCTTCTGGATTGGTCTCCTACCTGATTCCCGATGCCTGTATCAATGACTTATCACCACATTTTGAATAAATTATGAATGGATTCAGTTTTTGTAAAATATATTCTTGATTGCAATCTTCTAAAATATACTTGATCCCTAGACACTTTTGATGTGTGTATGTAATAATTGTACTTATGTCGTGTGTGTTTTTATTGTTGTATTTTATATGTTGTTGTATTTTCTGTTGATTTTTTCTTTTGGCTGCAACTAAACTTTTCTCTCTTTGATAAAAAAAAAAACACCTGACCTGTCCTTCTAACACTCTACGAAACACGACAAGACAACTTACGCGCAAGGTGAATAAACGCAGCCTCGGCACTAATTCTTGACTTCTTGGGGAAATAAGCGTGCAAAAGGAATTAAGTATGGTGCAAATTCATCTGTTGTTCAATTTGTTTATCTGAATCTCTGAATCCAAATTTCCAAATCACATCTAGAGACGGAAGTTTGACGATTATGGACTTTGAATGTGGCTTTGTATAAAACAACGTAGTGAAAACTGCAATAAATAACGAGCGTCATAAGATATACCAATAATTTAAAAATATTTTATAAATAGAGGTGACGAAGGCACAATATGATATGTTGTATAATATGCTGTATTGAAAAAGGTCATAGATGTACAAAAACACCAATTAAATGATATGTAATTCCAAGAGGTTCATCACACGTTGAAGATTTCTAACTAGCGAGTGTATGTAGGCGAGCAGGAAATGTATTACGCGATTGCTCTACAAGGAAGTCCAGTTGTAGGATAAGTAGCTGATAGGTACCATGTAGACTCTATAAAGGGTCTGACATATGATATTAGTTTAACTATATACCTAAGTATATGAGTGTTGGTATATAATGGTCTCATGGGTGTTGGTCGGGAAAGAAAGGACTGAAAATACGTGATATATTTCTTCAAAAAAGGCGACCGAAGGGATATTGGGAATACAAACATTTATTGTAGAAATATGTATAGAGATGTCCCACCTCAAAAATGTTTTATTGAAAAAGTTGTTCTAGCGCAGTTGTCCGTTACTACTGTATTAAATGCAAGTGGATAGTGTATTGAACGTATGTATCTACTAATTATAATCGGTCAAATTATATAAAACTTTTGGTAAAATTTCCTCAAGTACACTACCCGCCTTCTTATGTACTCGTATTTACATAATCTAGCTTTTCAATTTCTTAATAGAACTTATAGATATCTAAATTAAATGAAATGGGGTATTAAAAAACTTATCATATTTGACCAGCAGACAGATAATATCTACCTACAATATCACCTTTAAACCAATACTTGAATATAACATAGGTATATGAACCAACGTCTTCAGTGCTTAAAAAGGAACGTTCGCAGCACAGATTCTAGAGTGCTGATAAATGTTAGGTCTCTGGGGTTGACCTCAGAAAACACTTATCTGGATTAGGCATCGTCTACGCCAACGATATAACTATAACTGCCAACAGTATAAGTAATCGTTTTGATTGCCTCCGCCTTTCGATATGTGAAATAAATAGGTACCTACGACGTAACAAACTTGTATCCAAAGTGGGCACAAAATTTATTAAGAAGTTTACTTAAGTAGGAGAGGTTGTTGACAACTTGAGTGACATAAACAAGGTTCAAGAGAGCTAGTAAATAATTCCGAACAACGTCGCAGTAGAATTCCCTTCACGTTTTGAACACGTTATTTACTCTCTTAAGTAGCAGCACGCAATAAGTGCAGGAGCCATTATTCTTATTCTGGAGCTGGCGCACGCATGATGCAATCGATTGCCCATCAACGCTGTTTTATAGCTAGAAAACCTTTTAGAAAGTGAAACTAATGCGCGAGCGCCGACGAATATTGTATTTTGCATCTAAACGCATCCGCCGCGGCGGACAATAGAGCCAGTATGGTTGTGTTTATATACTGTAGGTATATGTTGAGTACTACAATATGTAATGTATCCTGAACTGTTCATGTTTGGACATCCTAGTACTGTAGAGTTCACTTTATGCTAGTATTTAACAAGCTTATCTACACCGGCACTGTACAATGGCGGTGAACAAAGCGCCGTCGTTGGCGAGTGTAGCTCATCGTGAAATGCATCGCGGCGTTTCCGCGTGCGACCAGGAAGCGACGCAGCACTTTCCCTTTTGCGCGCGCAGCAGCAGTACCACGCGCTGCGCAGACGCACGCCGCTCGTCTTGCATTATACTTGTCACGTTAATAGCTAGATACATATACAGAAAATTTCACTAAGTTTCACTTTTGTTTCGAGTTAGGACAGGGTTGTATTTAATACTAGCGTAATGCGATTTTATTCGCCCAATTCAGTATTTCATATAAAATTGTATACTACTACTTACAAATCAGTTCAGCCGTTTTTGAGTTATAAATAGTGTAACACGACTTTCTTTTAATATATAACATTAGATGAGACTTAATCATACACGAATATAAACATTATAGTAATAATTATTTATACCTAAAAATAAATTAACCTGGAATAGCGATTAATTATTTGGATATTTTTGATACATTTAACAATTTACTGCTCATTTATATATTAAAAGCAAATATATGAAAAACAAAATCTAACAGAAAAACCTATTCTTTTAGTCTATTTCTTTAGAGAATTTAATGCTAACAACGGAAAACGAATATTATTCCTTTGTTAAAAGGATTAAAGTGTTGGTGAATCGCGCTAGAGAGTGGTGTAGATCTAGTCGTACTGCATATTAGCCACAGCACATAACTAATGCACAACCAAATGAGGTTAACTGTTCATCGCTAGGAGAGCAGCTGCCCACCAAACATGTTTCGAACTAACACCACAAGGAAACAAACAATTTAATCCGAATACTTACACTACACAATGTCGACACAAGCTGGTCTAATTACAATTTTACCCTAACGCACATTTTGTGTTCGGGCTTCGACCCCTTTTCTTTACAGTATTATTATAATTACAAGTTGTTCGGTTGAAGTGTTCATAGTTTTTTTTTTGTAATCTTTGTGATATCTGGTTATATTTATCCGCTCTAGTATTTTAATAATGTTTAAACCCGACTAGAATTTTTCGTAAGTACCTACTACAACCCCGTACTTTATCGAAAGTAACTTTGCTAAAGATAATTTTTAAAATTATTTTCATTCCTTTTGACTGTCAAATGATAATTTTAGTTTTTAGGATTTTGAATTCTGTTCTGTACACCATAAACTTCAAAATCATTGATTCAGTGAGTTGTGTCTGATATTTAACACATTGGTGGTTAAAAGGTTAGGAAGTCCACCTAGTTCACTAGTTGTTAAAATACGCAGTTAGTAAACAGCAGAGCCTGAAGACAAAAGTCTTCAATCAGTGTGTCCTACCTGTAATGACATACGGAGCTGAGACGTGGACACTGACGGCACGGCTGACCCACAAGCTCAAAGTCGCACAGCGTGCTATGGAAAGGGCTATGCTCGGCGTTTCTCTGAAGGTTCGAATCAGAAATGAAGTGATCCGACAGAGAACCAAAGTCATCGACATAGCTCATCGTTTTAGCAAGCTTAAGTGGCAGTGGGCCGGCCATATTTGCCGTAGAACCGATGACCGTTGGGGAAAACGAGTTCTCGAGTTGAGACCGCGTCTCGGCAAACGGAGTGTAGGACGCCCTCAGGCAGGCTGATATACGCAAGATGGCAGAAGCTGGATGCGAAAAGCCGAAAACAGATTACAGTGGCGTGCCATTGGAGAGGCCTATGTCCAACAGTGGACAAGCATGGACTGATGATGATGAAACAGTATGAAGCTATAACTAATACTATTTAAAGGTTAATTCTTAGAAACCTTTAGGTTACATACATGATAGACAGGTAATATGGACACTACGAGTGATTATACTTGCATTTTTAATTATTTTTTATTGTAAGTATTGTTTAATGAGTTTTAATAAATAATTGCAAACTATTTTCTTAGCTTTGATGTTGCGACTTTGATGCTTTGTATTAAAACATCAAAAAATTAACTTAATATTGTATTTTATGCTACAATATAGCCCCAGAAAGCCTAGACGAAAGTATGTTTTAAAATAAGTTAATGAGACGTACTTGTTTTTAGATTTCTAAATATATAAAAGGAAAAGCTGACTGACATATCAACGCACAGCCCAACCGGCTAAACGTAGGGACTTGAAGGTACCGTAGGGGTGCACTAAGAAAGGAATTCCAGAAATTCCCACAGGAACGGGAATTAACTGAAAAATACTTTTGTACGAAAAGACTAAAACGCTCAAGTTAGACGCTTGAAATTTGGTATGCAGGTACTACTAAACTACGCGAATGAACTCGCGGGGGGTCCGTTAGTATAATATAAAAATGAATAACTACTATAAATGTGTCGCTAAGGGCAAAACTCAAGAACACTAGGCCTAGAGACTCTTCGAATATTTTTTGTTGTGCCAGGAGAAGTTTCTTATTACGGAAAAAATAAGAAAATTGCACAGGACATTATGGTAATATTTATAGGTAAGACAGAACATTTCCGGGTCCATCTATATATAATAATCTCTATTTATCTTGGGCACGGCATCATGTGTCAACGACTGGAACGATTTCCCTATTTTGTTTTAATTGTCAGTTACTAATTTGAAATCAATGATCATAGTTAAGACAGGACAATGTCTGTCAGGATCGCTGTAAGCATTTTTAAGGTATTTTTAAGTAATCAAGAACCTCAAACTTATAGGCAGTTACTAGAAAACTCAGAGATGTCAAGGCAGAAGTGTGGTATCGAACGCATAGCAGAGTTCGTGATCGGGCGTCGACCCCTTCACGGTTTTGGGCCGGGTGCTCCCATCGCGACGGCGGCGCCAGCCTCCACCGTCTTAACGCCTGAAACGACCTGGCACTTTACATGAAGCTAGAGAAGCCCCCGGGCCTTCGCAACGTCGGTGTCAATAAAACATCCCGGTCGAGTGAGAGCCGGCAGTATTTATTGACTAAAGAGTGTATTGGATACTGCTTTCGTGTACATATTATTATGTTTATATTATGAACAAAGTGTACAGTTTAATGTAATAGAGTACCTGTGTGGTGTACACGGGCCTTGTTCTATAAAACACAATACTGTCGAAGTTTTTCCGATAATACATTTACATGTTATTCGATACTGTCTAATTTTTACATTTTCATAAAATAATACTGCAAAAAGTTAAATATAATTTACTCTGTACATTTACGCATTAAAATAATGTGGAGTTCGATTTACCATATCTGAGGAAACTAAGAAGTTATGGCCGCAAAAGTAGCACATGGGCATCGTAAATTAATAAGTACATACGGTTTGTTTAGCTATTCGCCGATAAGAAGAGAAATATTCATTTGCTAACAGTTCCTCGTAAGTCAGTATTTAGGTCACGGAAGGAACGCGATTATGAAACTCACAAATAACTCTACATGTGCTATACAATGACATGAGAAAACATACGACAAAATACTTTTGTGACGAGCAGATCTTGCGCCGGAATATCACGGCTGAGAAGGGTTTTGTTTAATTTTGTACGTCACTATGTTTTACAAAAACCGACAAAATTAGTCCTAAGAGTTTTCTAAATTCTTGTCGTCTCTTAAGTACGTTAGAAATATTAGTACGTCCATGTAGATAACAAAACTACATATGCGAAAAAGTTTTTTTTCCTAAAAGTAAGCAAGCTTTTTACCACAGTTTTCAGCTATTTTACGTTTGTGGCGCGATCCAGTTATCATCAAAGACATCACAAACTGTATAAAACTCTATCGAAATATGTAATTCACAACGAATATTGAATAGTGCGTGTGAGTTAAACTAGCAGAAAACGTGGTCGCACGTCGACTAAGAGGGTTTGCTAATCTGCCTGACCTATATACTGGGGCGGTGAAAGACCTCGTTAACCACTAGTGCAATATTCCTGCCTTTGCACAACACCTCAAACGATTGTGCAACTTCCAGAACATAACATTAGGACAAAAATCGCGTAACACATTAAACTAATAGAATGGATACTCAACGGGTTTCGAAGAATCATTCGGTTTTGTTGTTGTACAGTTTTCAGCTTTGGTTGTTTAAGTGTTGTTGTGCGTGTGCTGTTAGACATTGCATCATATTATATATAAATAATTGATGTAGGAACTAATTATATAAATATATATTTAAAGTCTGAAATTAGAATCGAACTCGAATGTTGCTATAATAATAAAATAGATCGTTTTGTGTGCTTGCTTCTATAAATCTGATATACATACTTACCTTGTTAATTATCTTGTAAAAATATGAATTTGTAGTTACCCATTTACTACATAATTATATATCTTTATGACTTATACAATAATTCAAAGTAATTTGCTTAAAATTAGCAAAAACCATACAGTAATAAGCAACATTTGGTTGGCAATTTGAAATTACCATCTATAACTGAAAAGTTCAGAAATACTAGGTATCTGCAGTTGTGCCTACAACATGGTAATCAGTGACGACACGCGATAGTTCCGACTCTCTTCGCTGAAGCTTTATAATTTTCATAACGAGTAAGGAAATATGGCAATGTAGCTTTGTTTTAAATTTGTTTAAGAGTTAACGAGAAAATAATTTATGTATCTTTATAGAAGAAAAATCCAGGGAGCCGATGTGCATTAAAACTAAGATCCATGAATATAAAAAGGACAAGCGTCAATACAAAAGAGTATTCGAATACATACATGTAATGTAGTATACTGTAAGTAGTTGTCAATTGATTTTACCGTGCATGAATACAGTCATAGACATATAATTATGTGTGAACTATATATAATATACTATTCTATATATACTATATAAAATAATATAATCTTAATATATTAAAATCCAGTGTCATTGATGTTTGTTCCCAATGAACTCTTCACCAAGGCTACCGGTATTCACAGAAGTTGGCATTTATATGTAATTTCGTCCAATTTGAGAGATAGTATATAATAAAATATATGAAATATAGTGGAATGTTCGCTTTCTCAATATTATTTACATGCTTACGAATATTAAGTATATACACTGTTGCTTTTATAATACATATACTACAATTACATCAAGTTATAATAGGTAAGTGATACAAGTGCCGCTCACTGTACTATATTTGATATACATTCAGTTCTAAATATCACACAGAGCAACGCTGCAAAAACAACTCAACGGTCGAAAAAACGTGTGTAATGAACAATCACTTACATTTTCATACGTGAATGCGGTTGTCAGTCGCTCAGCCCTTCTCCCTCATGTCTAGTCGCGAGGGAAGGTGAAACCGACAAGAGTCTGCAAAATGGAAATAAAAAGAAAATCTTAAGAAGACAAAAAGGAAAGCCACTAACTGCGACAGAGAGCAAAGTATTTAGATAAGCGCATAGACAGGCCAGGCGCGATGCCGGCACGCAACTTGTTAAGCAATATCTACCTAATTCATTCGTCACACGAAAGTTTCAGGAACAAAACATATAAAAAGTTAAAAAAAATATCTCATGATCGATGTACCCTACTCAGTCTAATGCACTGTGTACGAATATAGCAAGTAAAACATGTACCGTGTCGATGTTTTTATAATGTACGCACCACAACAGTGACATGACGTCGACATATAGGCGCAAACGTTCAACCCGACTTTAAATTGTTTGACAAACATGAATCGATGACCACTACATCCATCCGAAAACATTAAAAACATCCGTTCCATATCACTGCCATTACATAGTATCACATTATGTGACGATGCCGAACTAAACATGACTACCGGCATTTCTATTTCCGTCCTACGAATGCATTAAAAAAATAGAAACCTGAATAGTCCAATGTATCCACTTGAAGCACTGTAGGAAAACTATTAAAAACAATCACACAGTCACAATCCACTGTCGTGCACATAAACGGTCACAATATACACTGAATCCTTTCGGCGTTAGCCTGAAGAGCTGAAAAGAGCTGAAACTCATGGCAATGTTCATTCGAGTAGTGTGATGTAAACAGCGGCGGGTCGGTTGGGAGCGGCGTGGCGGCGGCGTGGCGGCGCGGCGGTCGCGGGTGCGCGGCGCGCGAGCTCAGCGGTGACTGACCGGCCCAGTGCCGCGCCGCCCCGCGCCGGGAGCCCCGACCCTTCCGACCAGGAACCACCGCCGCGACTCACCACCTATTCCTCTCAACGCGGAAGATGCGGTGTCAATGAACTTTGGCGAAAATTTTTGGTTTCGCCGTGACCTCGCCGCCGCCGGTTCTCGGGTGCGAGCGGTGTTTGTCAACCGCGGCGCTATTGTTCGCCGATTGATATTCGATATCGAACCGTTTGAATTAAATTGTGTTGCTAAACATATTACTTAGGTGCTTATGGGGGAAGCAAAGGCTCAGAAAGACTATCATCGAGGACATAAAATAATATAATTAAGCTATTACGCTTAAGCTAATGTTTACCATTTTAAACTGCAATTTTCTTAATTTGTTTTTTTTTTTAAATTCAATTTCAATGATTTCACTTTTTGGCAATAACTGTCGTAAGAAAAGAAAGTCTTCTAGTCTAGCTTTGATCAATGACGTTTCATTGAAAATATATTTTGCATTGACGATTTACGAATAGACTTCCTATACTTAAGCGAAAGTAACACTCGTCTAGATGAAAGTTTGTGTAAGCATTGTTGGCAGGTACGTAGAGGTACATTGGAAATCGTTAAGTTTCTACAATCATATCTCCAATCTGCAGTATTTTCGCAGAGTACTAAGTAAAGCTTTAAATCAAATAATATCGAAGCTCTTCAGCTAACTCGATTGCAGTGTTTTGAAAGCGGAACTCATTGCGTTTCCTGTAAAATTGAGTGCAGCAGATTTCAAAGCATTACCTACGTAAGTAGTATCGTTTGGTAGGATAAATGGATACGCCCATGACTCACATGTGATATAAAAAGCTAATAATTTGAGTTACACAACAGTCCTCCCGAAGTGTCCGCGGCGAGGTCGTTGGCAAGCGATGTACAGTTCAATGTCACCGAACTTACCTCAAGGATAATAACAAATGAACAGACACATGAGCTATACAATATTATGACGCCGCTGGAACTTTGCCCATTGCGAAGTGTTGTTGTATTTTAACACTAAAGAGGGGAAGGCAGAGGCACTTGCATCTAAATTTCCTACTTAAATTCCTCACTTATCCTTATGACTAAGGAATAACTGGCTGCAGGAAATTTTTATATCAGGATAAACATAGAGCTCCTAGCATCTCTCCGACCTTTATCGTAAATATTGTACTTTTCGGCCTTCAAGCATAGCAAAAATAAGATTGTAATAAATAAATCGACCTTTTGGTGCAAGTCTGCTATCGGACTTGAATTTAGAACTCTCCGAATCAAGTCCAGTGATCCAAGAAATAATTAATCTACTGGAAGACAACACGCGTTTTATTTTTACTTTTTGTAGTAAAGATCTTAGAATTTCCTGCAGAAAAGTCAACAAGGTGTATTGTTAGTTAAATTACACATAGAACCTTTGTCCTTGAATAAACAAAATTATTTCTATTGAAGTATTTGTCTTTTAGATTTTGGTCAACGACCTGCGTGTATTGTTTTATAATATTTGTATTTACATGCCAGTTAACTGTTCCTAAAATGTGGTAATAACATGTCCACATACATACATACGAAATAAGTTATATTTTAGGAAAAATCTATAGTTCACATCACGTCGTTGGCGTGAAATACGCTTGGTAAAATCAAGGTGGTCTACTCTAATTATTTGTATTAATATTTATAATAGCGTCTGTGGTCTAGTTGGTCCGATCCTTGACTTGGAACCGGGAGGTCAGGGGTTCGAGTCCGGCTACTGGACGTGTACCAATAGAACTCTTTTTCAGTGCTTATGTATGCAACGCAACGCTTGTACGGTGAAGTACCCGCACACCACAAGGTGTGTGAACCCTATAACGGCGATGGGCTCACCCCCTGTCAGAAACTCGAGTGGAGACCGCGTCTCGGAAAACGGACGGTAGGACGCCCTCAGGCAAGGTGGACTGATGATTTTGCGCAAAATGGCTGACGGAAACAGTATATTTGAAGCCGAAAACAATTCACAGTCGCATGCTATTGGAGAGGCCTATGTCCAGCAGTAAACGAGTATGGACTAATTATCTCTGTATGTCACCACATGTCACCATCCAAAACACCTTCCGTCCAATCCGCCGAACATCTATAAAAGATGAAGTGCCATAATGAAAACGTCAGCTACTTATAAATTAAAAGTACTTCAAAAGTAGAGCTATCTTAGTATCTCCATTTACTAAATGATATAATTGAACAAACACGCGTGCAACTCCTCATATGTACGAGACTTTATCAATGTTACGCAAGCGAGCGGGCGGCTTCCCCGCAAGAGGTCGTTGGCAATGGCCGGGGTTCAATGTCACCAAATATATCTCCCGAGGGTGTAGAGCGCGTGCGCACTACACGGCTCCTACTCATTGTTCCACAGGAACTGCTGTTTACGTTCCTTGACTATGTGTTAAGAAATTATTTTAATTCTGGGATAACTTATTCAATCAATACAAAGCACAATAAGTTAAAGAACAAAAAATATATAACAAACACCGAAAAGCTATATCTAAGGTTTATATAATATATACGATATGTAGAGTCAAACTAATATAGAATGTCAGACAATAAGGTTTTACATGGAACAATATGTGTTCTATTCTACCATAATTATGTTTTAGTATCACAGGAAATGTCATCAAAACTTTCAAACGCAAGGATTCTCTGTTCACCCGATTACCGAATATGGAGGTGGGTGTATGTATGAGGGGCAATCGCTCCCGAAAGTGCGGCGGCCCGGGGCAGGTCGACGACCGCTCCGAGTTTCGGCAGCGGGGAACGCCCGTCGCCGTTTCAGCTGAAACATTTCCTACCTTCAACAAAATCCTATAAGCCTGCCTTTGAAATAGCTATTATGTTTTTTTGGGCCAGGTATATTTCAGTTATTTCCTCAAATGGTATTCAGCTATGTATTTTAATCGTGCGCAACTGTTACAATATGAAATCAGTTATTTTTCGTCATGTTTACTGTTCTATTTTTCATGGCTTTTATTTGAAATTTATTTTCTCTTACATGTGTCATTGATGTCAGACTTTGTCATTACAACTTCCATGGATATCTACTAACATTTGTAAAAAGATAACATGTACAGATGTAAAAGAAATACAGGAAACAAAACTGTCAACTAAAAACGTTAAGTAAAAATTCTCATTAGTAATCGCAACAATGTTTTTCGCAACGAAAAATTATTAGTCTACATGTAAACTTTTTCTGTTCAAACGAAAAAAAAGGTTGGGTC